>NXFV01001553.1:0-83275 GCA_002803225.1 Gamarada debralockiae | reverse complement strand
GCATCAGACGATCACACAGTCAGGATCTGGGACGCCAGTAGCGGCGAGTGCCTACAGACGCTGAATATTGGCAAGATACTTCGTAACATGTCATTTGACATAACAGACTCGTATCTTCATACTGAGATTGGTACTGTTGCAGTTAACGCACCATTAGCTTCACACGTGGCATTGGGGGACACAATCGAATGCCATAATCCACAATATCAGGGCGTGGGTTTGAGCTCAAACGGAGAGTGGATCACATGTAATTCAAATAACCTTATTCGGTTACCATCTGAGTATCGGCCGTCGTGTTCGGCCGTCTCCGGATGTACAATAGGCATCGGCACTGGATCTAGAATGGTATGGATATACAGCATCAAAACCGCCTGCTTCAGACATTACAGTACTAGAAACATTTGCGTGTAATGTTCAATTTAATAATATATTATTTTTATTATATCTCTATTTCATAGAGGGGTCTGGGGGAGAAGAAAAATAAATACTCTTCTGGATGGCCTGCAGCTTACGTCGAAGCTTCTGGACTATTGTTAGTGCGGCCGGCCCCGATGCATCCCATCACGCCATCATGGCGAAAAATGCTCCACAGGATGGAAGTATTATGAGAGTTGTACAGTAGAACAGAGCAGTAATCTTCCATCCTCCTGCGGCAATCTCATCCTCTGCAACCTCAGTTTCGCTTCTCCGTGCTCTTTTAGTCTTCTCTCACGCTGGCGCAGGGTTTTTGCGCTTTCGACCAGGTTTGTCTTTGGCCACGGCAGCTTCCTTCGCACCATGCTTCGCTTATGCCTCAACAATGTCCTCCTCTCTACCTTCCTCTTTAAAGAGAGCGCAGGTGTAAGCGCCAACTTGCAGCTGTGGAGAACAAGGCTGAGATGAAGGCTTACCGGGTGGCCACGTTACCGGTTGGGTAAGGCTCGAAATGTAACATGGTAGTAACGTCAAAAAGCTCTGCAATTCTTCAAGGCACTGGATTGCAAAATATGGGTAAAAGCGGAAGGTTGAGGGGAGATAAGAGACATAGTTCTCATATACTGTTCACCTTCAGCTGGAGCCCAGCCGCAGCCTAGCCGCAGCCATAGTGCACGAGAGCGGGGTCCCGCTAATTTTCATAAGGTATCAAAGCATGCGGGTGGTCTAATTTCGAGATTGAGGAAGAGATCAACCTCAACCAGCTTCCGAACATCACTGGTACAGAGTCTTGGGTCCTCCAATAACCAAATTTTGGTTTCCGGGTATGATTGACGGCCCTGAATATATGATACTTCATTACATAAAGACAGACTTTGAAGTTTACATGCGCGGGCTCGATGATGACGATCACAATGCTTTATTCCTCAATGTACGGGAGTAGGATGGTAGTGGCAACCACTTCGCAGGTGTAGGGAATTACAGCACATGATTAATTCGAACAAATTATTGAAGTGCGGACATATTGGCTTAAAATAGGGAAACCAACAGAGTCATAGCAATTAAGTCAAGCTATTTTAATATTTCAGGTACATAATTATTGTTTCCATCTCTAAACGCCCCACTCAGGACTTACCATAGAATCATCCACACCCTGAATTCTCAAGTCCTCCGTCATGTCCGGATAGCATACCTGCTCCTGAGGGATGTATAAGCTGATCAAATGGCCCGATGGGACACGCGGCTACTCTATGACCAAAATTCGCACATATTGGCAGCAGGATTTGTCTCCTTTTACCTCGTTCACTCCTTCCCACACAAGACGCTGAGTTTCGGTTGAAGCTTCCAGAAAGATCTCCACAATAGCGGCGGCTCGGCCCCCTCTGGGTGGTCCTTGCACGATCCAACCTCTTCGTCTAAGAAAAAAGTGGCCCGTGGATCCCAAAACTACTTCCTACTTTCAGACTCGAAGAACAACCACAAAACCGTAGGTAAATGACTAAAAATTAGCTGGAAGGTGGTTTGGCTTCTTTAGAACTCTAAAATTAAATTTCAGCGAATTTAATTATATTTTGTGGAAGTTTTGCAATTGCTGAAGTACGGCGTTTAGTGTTAAGTATGTGCCAATTTCGGCCACTTTTTTTCTTAGGCGAAGAGCCAACCTATGACGACCTGCCTTTCGCTTATTGTGCCAATGGTTGGAGTTGCTTTACTAAGCAACGTCGAATGTTTTAAGTCGGTTAAACATTACAGTACGAGCACCATGATTAATTTTAAAATATTCGTGTACGCAAGATCCTGCATGTGTCTGGTGAGTCATATGATAGTAGAGTCGATCCTTTCACTTTCTTGTAGTATATACCCGTTAGTTTGGATAGCTTAGTGCTGTTCAGCGTCGAGATTCGGCGCTGTCGCTGCTGGTGCAGAAAGCTCAAGCACGTGCCCTGACACATGCTTTGACTCTCCCCCTCAGGCGCAAAGGCCATCTTATTTTACTATAGGTCTTGTGCCTAAGGCCATAAGATTGCATGCGCAAGTGTGGCTGAGATCGCCAGCAAACTGGCAAAAGTAGTCGAGCATGTTCCTAAAGGTAGAATTCCTATATGTATTCTCACCTTATCTTAACTTAAAACGCTTGGAAAAAATACTTGCTACGGAAGCAAATGACCTTCTTTCATTTGTATCCGAAAATTGAGTTATAAGGATCCATTAAGGTGGAACAAATATATCGCGTGAATAAGCTTAGGTAAAAGCAGTATAGCCTCATTAATAATTAAATCAACCAAAAAGAAGCTCTTTACGAGAAAATTCGTTTATATGAAATCTCAACAACGAAGCATAATGCTGCAGCTTTTAGAACAGGTTCTTCTTATTTATGGTTGAGAATTTTGCAGTTTGGTTGAAGTACCGAGCCGTACTACGGGATTTTCGCCACGCAGGGACGTCGGTTAGTTCTTTCCTCTTTCTCTTAACTTTTCGCCCTGATCGCAAGAGCTTTTCGGACCTTTTCTGGGAGCGCCGCTGAGTACTCGGCAGCGCGATTCCATATCTGATCTCCAAAATGGACTTACTTAAGAGCTGACAGACTGATCTTGCCCCTTGGATGTAGGAGATAATCCCTGGCCTTGTAGGTCTGCCGTACACGTGATTAGGTGATATTCGCCAGAACTGTCACATAGAGTGTGATGGGATTTTCTAGTTCGGAAACGGTTGATTAAATCTAATACAAGGAAACATAAGAAGCAGCAAAGTTTGCTATATCCAATATATGGATATATAGTAGTAGTATGTTGCTAGATCGACTCCCTCTGTTAATAGTGCTCCATGACTTATTATCTTAGCATAAATTATCATTAGTGTTTTTTGCAGATGCTCGAATCTTTCTTGTTCTTCAGCTTTTGGCACATTTTGATATGTACATATAGAATTTTGAAATTGGTCTTAATATACTAGAAAATCAGGCAGTCCAAGGGATGTGAATTTCTGATTCGTTTGCCAGGAGGTATGGGAGTAAAGGTGACCATTTGAAAGAGGAGATATTTTCCGCTGCCTTAATGAACATGAGGACGCTCCTGTAGATCCGACACATGAAGAAACCCGCCTGTCAAGAAGATCTGGCCAATGAGAGTCAGTTAAAACCGTCAAAATATGTGTCGAAGCAAGCTTCAATTGAGGCTATCCCCCAAACATCCACCTGAAACTCGTATGCACCGGCTAACAAGTTCTACATATGGATTCTTCTCGCATCGCAGTCGAACTCGCAGAATTCCTGAATCCTCTCAAATAGAGAGGTGCCGTTTTGTGCCAACCTTTTGTTGGCCTCGCCGCCGCGAACACTCTGCGTCCAGTGAGCTGGATTAGGCTCATTTCCCCCAGGAAATTTCGTACTTGAGCCCATGATCATCTATCCACTTTCTTATTCGCAGCTTCGGTATTTGCTGAAGGTTTTATAGAAGGTCAAAGGATTGTCGCTCTGCTCAGACAATGTCCGGGTATTGACTTGCATAGTGGATTAAAGAGGCCGTCGCAAAATATCGACCTAATAGTCTAAACGAGGATCAAGCTAATCAAGAGATTGCTGAAGTATTTGATCTCGTGTTTCGAAATTTGCCTTCTCTACAATATACTGTGTTAGCACGTTTTGTGCAGTGATAGGTTTCAGGGCTTATCTTCTCGCAAGACATTCTGCAGAAGCTCTTGCAGAGATGCAAGATATGCAACATCCTTGACATCCAAAGCTGTTCTTAGCAAGGAAAACCTTAGCACGGTTTCCAAATTCCTCCTCCATGTATACACTTGCTATGTGCTTATTGTCTATTGTGATCCGTGTCACTGGGAGGTCTTTGAAGCAAGCCAAGATCTCTGCCAACTAGTCCAGAAATTTGTCTCGCAAGATGTTGAGTCGAAGCTCCTCGGAGTTCCCAGTCACAGGTATATTGTCTAGAAACTCATCTTCAGGCACCAACGAGGCGCTGGCTGCTCGCTTTCAGTCTCATCGTTTGTTGCAAGCCCATCATCATCTCCTGAGTGATTTGCTTGAATCACAGGCACATCGTTCTCTCCTTGGCCCTTCCGAGAAGTTCCAGAAGATGGATCACATCATAGAAGTTTGACTCTGTCCCTGAAATAGAGGGCCACTTCAGTGAAAATGCTCAGTTGCCGGCATCCATTTCTTATGGATGAATCGCTGGAAGCGTCTGCACTTGACAGAGAAATGGATTAACGGGATCCTGAAAATCAGATATCTGAGAAGAGAGACCCTTCTACAAATTAGGAACAACGTACAAGTATCAGTGATAGACTGTTCTAGATTACACTCACTTAAGTTGTATAGCAGCACTGCATAACATGTGTCAGGCTATCAATTAAAAATAGTATGTTATCACGCGAAGTTAACTCATAAACCTCCCTTGCCACTTGGATTTGGACGTTAAGTTCCGCAAAGAATGAATATTATCTGTAAGTATAAAAGTAAATCCTCTCGCAGCCACAGAAATTAAATGATGTTGCTTGCTGAATAGAATAACTTGAATTGATTCCCATAGGCTATTAACCAACACCACACTTCGAGTCTTCGGCAGCATTGTGTCTTTGCCTATCTCCAGCTACTCTAATTTCCCAGTTCAAAGCGAAATGAAAGTCGTTTATATCTCCGCTCGGCGCTCGTACAGCTCAGGAGGCCGGGGTTTGTCTTCCCCAAATCCAACAAGCAAAGGCTTCACATAAACGCAGTCCTCCGGATTCTCAAAGAACGTCGCCCCAGACATCTCCAAAGCCATACATCTCTCCTCCATCGTATGCGCATTCTTAGCCCTATCAAAACCGTACCAGAAACGATTGCGATTGGGCAATCTAAGTATCCAGACCCCGCCACTCTTCGGCCATCCCAAATAAAGCACCTGTTCTTCCTTGGGAGTCATCTTCCTCCTTTGAGCTTGCGTAGCATCTATGTAATCCCAATAGGAGCTCCACCATTTCCCCCCAACCAGTCGAAGTTTACGACAGAAGATGTCTTCTTCAGTAACAATGTATGTACGGTTCATGGCGTGGAAACGATCGAGTCCGAGGAAGTCAAGCTCAACGCTTTGTACATTCTCAGCAGCGATTATGCCACCTACGCTGGGCCAGCACATTACTGTGTTTGAGCGGCCGAGATTGAGGAATTCCAGACGCTCATTGGGCTCGACACCTAGGTCTGGGTATGGAGGGATTGGCGGGATGGGTATCATACCATCATCGTTTGCTGTGTACGCTGTGGAGCCGTTCTTGGCCACGGTGTTGTGTGAGGAGTACTCTCCGATGGGAAGTTTGTAAAACACAAAAGCGATAAAGGTGAAGAGGCTAACGCATAGAAGGATCGTGCGACTAGAAGGTACTTTATTCATCTTGAGTATGTAATGGGATTTAAGTTTGTGGAGGTGTGTGAGAACATAGGAAGATAATGTCTGTCGCAATCGTGGTCAGATGTACAGAAGTACAGAAGTCACTCGGGTGACTACGCGCTTGGTAGCCGCTCATACTGGTTAAGAGAGTACCAACTGCAGGTCCTGAAACTCTGAATTCAAAGGTCGCCAACAAAATTTACCCTGGTTGACGATTAGCGCCGGGTCTCGCCTGTGGTCCGATATATCACTGTACTGGAATAGCTGGAATAGAAGTCAATGGACCCTTAAAACCAAGCGAAGGCTGACTAATGATCTGGCCTCTTCGTTGCAACCTCGCACTCAAGTCTGATGACGAACCCTCAATTTATTGTAATTGCCATGCAAGTGAACCGGGGCATTAGTTTGTACAAAGTATCAAAGAAAATATCAAATTTTGTCTAATTCTGACATGGTAGCTCTTCCCTATCAATATTTCCGAAGAAAGTTATCTCAGGAGCCTTGGGATGGCATGTGCAGCCGCCTTCCTGAAGCCCAGCTGCGTTTCGTCTCACGGTTAATATCGCACTTAACTGTTGCTGCAAGGCTTCATACTCCGAGATAAACTAGAACCCGCAGCCTCTAGATTTTTCAGTACACTAAGCTGTGGACATAGCAGGCTGAGCAGCCTGAGGGGGACAGACCTCCTACCTCGTGAAGGGCAGCGACCAGAACCCCATGACCAACTTTAAACTAAAGAGTATACCCATAATG
Organism: Gamarada debralockiae; assembly: GCA_002803225.1. Taxonomy (NCBI): domain Eukaryota; kingdom Fungi; phylum Ascomycota; class Leotiomycetes; order Helotiales; family Hyphodiscaceae; genus Gamarada; species Gamarada debralockiae. The sequence goes on along the minus strand of NXFV01001553.1, from coordinate 76,727 downwards.
TTGGCATTATATCATGCGGGCGAACTTGCAGCGGCTTACTCTAAGGATTATTTTTGCCAGAACTTGATAGATCTGAGGATATTAATATCCCCAAGTATACCCAGCTCAGCCAGCTGGGGCGACTGGTAAGTTTGATAAGACCTGCTTTGCAAGTGTGCTTTCCAACATTTTGTGCACTCAGCTTCGGAGAATTGCTCTCATAAGTAGCTTGAATCTTCCACTCATTTCAACATATTCTCTTGGCCACAGAATATGTATCTTCGCATCTTCCCAACTTCGTTATGTTGTTAAACCGCACCCCTATCAACGTCTATACTCGCTGAAGGCATTGGTCTATTAGGGAAAGATCCCAGTTGAAGCACTGGTCGATTCTATTTCAGCGATTTTTGTTGACCGATCCCCAAGCCATTCATTCATTCCATCTCAATGATTATAGCTATGTTCTACTGGATGCATATATTATCATACTTACTCTTAACTGTCTTCAAATCCACTTTCGGTCAATTAGTGGTCCAGTCAGAGAGACTGGTTGGTTTTGATGCTTGTGACCCCTCACAGCAGAGGCAGACAGTCGAAGCATGGCATAACGCTATAAAGATTGCAGATGTTGTATATAAAGCAGGTGTTAATTTCAATGCTGTTGTAAGCATAACCTATAGTGGTTTGGGGGAGAAAACTGCTGACTATCCGATCATCTAGTGGGCGGAACCGGACCTTTTTGGTCCACCGAGCTTAAATTCGAAGGACCAAGGCAACATACGAGGTTAGTCGATCCAACCTTTTCTGCCATTTTGAGCTTGGGTTCGAAAAGAACGATTGAAGGTCAGTGCTCTTTGATCTCTTATCCTGGATCAGTGGTTCCCAGTCGTCGAGGGTGTTGTAGCCAAGTGCTACTTCATGATCGCTGCAGCGAGTTGAACTTTTGATATCTTATGTTCCAATTTATCCGCCACAACATGTACGGCAACGGAAATAATATACATTGTGACGACTAGAAGAGCAGGTGCGCTAGCCTAGGAGAGATCGCAGCATACATAGATAATCCAGAAAAAGGCGTCAATTATCTTGATACGATAAACTTCTGCCCTAAATTCTTGGCCAATGCCAAGTTGCCTTCGTGCACTAAGGCTATGGAGAAATGGGGAAGCTCAAGGTTGGTTGACGGGAAGGAGAGCCTGCAAAATTACCAGTGTCAAGGTATTTTCAACCCCCCTCCCCCCCAAATAACTACAGCAGTTAAGTATGCTAACTTTTTAGACTCTGCGAATCAGATTATGCAGCTCTTCACAAACTCTTTCATCTCGATAATAAATCGAAGGTCGGCTCGTAGGGCCATAGTGCAGATCGAAGAATCAACTACAATTGAGAATTTGATGGGAGATATGTGTACGAAAGAGCTTACGGACCTTTCTTCACTAGAATCTTAGCTGCTTGGCCTGACAATAGAATAGGAAATTTTACGGGAAACCAATGGTAAGTTTGACATGAGTTTGCTGAACTGATCATATTCTCTCAGCCGATAACCTAGTACAGTATTCACTGTCAAAATGGGTTGCACAGGTATAAGTACTTGTCATTTTTAATACCAGCCACTAACAAACCAGCTACCCCCGATTTCCTGGACGCGGGGACAGCGTTCCCAACCCGGATGTTGACCCCTCACTGCCCGTTACGTTCGTTGACAGTAACATGGTTATCAATACTACAGCTGCTCTCCTATACATACAAGGACCTCTAGTCAATGATTTTGAACCTTTTGATGATCTATCTGGCTGCGACGACTTTAACGCTACTAGCGACGATCCCACCACCTGCAACGACGCAGAGAACCTTCCCATCTCTCTGACGAGCTTCTCGTCACAGAATCTAGACCAGCCCCCAACGACTGATGTCGATTACGGATACTAGAACGTAACATATGATCCGTACGTACTTTCTGATGGTCCAAACCTGGAATGCACCAGCTACATGGGAATCAGTCCTCTTGGTCATCCTTCCGTTGGCTAACCCTAGGCGCAAGACCAAATCACTTCGTTCTGCAACCTGCCAATGGTAGTAGGCAACCCTCAAAAGCAATGCTTCTCCAAACACCTAGCCCTTTTCCAAAGTCCCGACCTCATCCCAGGGTATCGCCATTCCCAACTTTCCCAACATTACCGAAGAATCGTAAGCATCATAGACCCAACCCAAACCTGCCCGTCCTGACCCAAGAAACCCTCACTAACTCCCCTCTTTTTGACTCCAGATTCCCAATGTCTTTTCCTGCTCCGCCAGAGCCGCTTCTCCAGCGGACTTCTTCCCAAACTCCCTCGGGCTGACCTTGTTTTCATACAAGTAATCGATTTCCTCCGTCGTCAGCCCATGAGTCTCCGGAATCCACAAATACGCCATAACAAACAAAATGATCGAACTCCCCATAAAGACAAATCCCGTTTTGGCTCCCAAATTCCCAGATCCAACACCTACATTATACATGTAAGGAGTACAGAAAGCGAATACCCAGGTCGTGAAAGCTTGGACGATGATCGAGATCGATTGCGTTTGCTGCCGCAGTTTGTAGGATGAGATTTCGGGCGACATAGACCAGGAGACCATGAAGCAGGTGAAGAGCTGCCATGTGATGAGGAGATTCCTGTTTTCATTAGATCGTGTTGTCAAAAGGGAGTAGAGGCCAAACTTACATCAAAACAGCAAGGGTCCAAGTAGCCCCTTTATTAGACGATTTTGCGTAGCCCAGTCCCCCAACAATAGCCATACCAATGGCGTTCCCAACTACGCCTACAAGATACAACGGACGTCGACCAAGTTTGTCCCCGAAGTACCACGAACAAGGAATGATCAGGAGAGCGAGTCCGAAGCCAGCGATATTGATATCAAAGCAATGGATTACGGGGAGCCCTGCCAGGACCAAGAAATAAATGTTTTGCGTTAGGAACGCGGATCCAATGAGGCCATTGCCGAACATGAGGAGACAGACAGCCAACGTGCGTTTTCGATCTGTCCCCTTAAAGCAGTCCAGGTAGGAGGAATGGGCATTTTGCTCGAGTTCATGCAGGATTGTGCTTTGGAGGTGCGCCTGTCGGGCATCCACTGATTCGGTCCCGTAGATACGAACGAGTGTCATGCGAGCGGCTTCTTTGTGACCCTTCAGGAGAAGGTAGTTTGGAGACCTAGTCTTGTCAGTGTTGGGTGAGGTATATCTGGGTTGAAAATTATATACTCTGGGACCAGGAGGAAAGCAAAGATTGGCAGCCCTCCAACGAGCCATTGAACTGCAAAAGCAGTTCGAAATGCTATCGGTCGTGTATCAGGGACAAAAGAGCGAACGACTCCTAGCCCAGTGGCCTGCATTGCAACCACGAAGAAGGCGAGGCCGCCGAGCAGGATCCCTCGCAGCCGAGGAGGAGCAATCTGTATGATTTTAGATCAACCAGCTAACTCCTCTTTGACCGTTCGTGGCTTACCTCTGAAGCGTAGGTGGTCCCTACGGCAAGTAGGCCTCCAATAGCTACACCATTGATCATTTTCCCAGCTAACAATTCCCCTTTACTCGTAGCAACAAATTGCAAAGCCACACCAACAATCTGCCCTTCATTTAGCAAACATTCATTGTGGCAAATCCACATGGAGCTGCGTACCGTGACAGCTGCAAAACTCATGGCTGTGTATCTCCTCCCAATCCTCTGTGACAACGGTCCCGCGGTTGCAGAACCAAAGACTTGACCCACGCCTGTCATAGAACTCCATAGTGACGTCCAAATAGAATCCAAATATAGCTCTTTGAGGGCCACTTTGTAATGACCGAAGTAGAGTTCGAAGGAAGGTATTGCGAGGGTGGCATTGTTTGCAATGGTATCATATCCCTGGATGAGTTGTTAGTTAAGTCTTGGGGAAAGGATCGTTCCAAACTCACGTAGACAGCAGCACAAGAATACGCCGCCACCACTAGGACGTTGTTAGCTGACCGCACACAGCTTGTTAGAAGCCAATTGAGAACCTACTGTAAACCAAAGCTATTTTGTGCTGCTTGACAGACTGCCAGATCCCCAGGCTCTTTTCTCTTGCCTCAAGTGCTTCTCCATCCCGAACGAGCTGCTCCATGGTGATGGGAGTCGAGAGCTCCGTATGTCGCATCTGGGGTTGGATATCCTTCACTTCGTCCATATCAGCAACTCCTAGTGAAGCTGGAGATGCTCAGGTCGCGCATCAGGCAATAAAGCCCGGCTCTGAAGAAGTTCCAGTCGCAAAATGATTGAGCTGTCGTTACGCAAGATTCACGGCACACCCAATGCAGTATTGTCGAGTCACGAACTGTGAATAAAAGATATTTCTTTGCTTCTGATCGAATTGTGGGGTGATCTCTCCATACCCCAACAAGCTTTGATATTGTTTTTGAGGAGAGAAGCATAAAAGCACAGGGGCAATCTATTCATAGTGATGATGAAGAGCGTGCTCGGGCCCTTTTCCAAGTGCGGGCCGAACTTCGTCAGCTTCTGAAATGCTTCTCCAACGGCCCAATCAACCTTCAGAAACTGCAAAAGTGCTTGATCTTCACATCCCAGCGGATCAACTCCGTCCCAGCGCCTAGGTTTGATGACGATTGATAAACGCTGAAGTCCGGCGTGTACAACTTGAGATTGAGTGAGGTGGGTTTATTGCAAAGACAGAGAGGGTTTTGGGGCAACACTCGCCTAAGTATGCTGATTCGCCAATCAGGACGACCCGGACAGTCGCAACTACTAATTCTGTGAAACTCAATGCTATCCCAACGACTTGAAATGTTGTCTTAAAACGACTTCCAAATGCAGTGGCGCCGATAAGTACGGAAAGCCTGAGTGGTCATGTGGTTTTACATCCATCATAATCACTGCTTTCATTCAATGTTCGAGTGTCTCCCTCCAGTGTCGAAGCCCACCTAGCGCTATCAAAAAGGAGAGGAATCTTAGCTCTACGATTATTGGGGAATGACTTGACGGTTAGGAGGACTTAAGTCCCAAGTTCCATTTCTTCGAAGCGTTTGAGGTAGTCCGCCATTCTCTAATCAACGTGGGAGGTGAGTTGTGTGTGGTGGGCTACGATTATCCACCAAATGAAGTCAAGTATCTTGAAAGCATAGCCCAAAACACCTACCCATTGGGAAAGTTGAATCATTAAACGCCTTAGATGATCACAAGAACATTCTTCTAATTCTCCAAAAAAAAGAAGCTAGATCCTCGAGTTTGAGAAAATTAAATTAGATCACGTGCCAAGCTCTCCGTACGCGGCGTTTTCCCCTTTCCTGTTCTTTCTAACATCCCCCGCTTCTCTCGCATCACCCAAATCACAACAGCAACAAAAATGGCCACAAACGCACCTACAATAATAGACCTCAAAACCTCCTTCCTGCGCGCGCAAATTCTCGCCCTCCAAAAACCCCTCCGCGCCTCATCCGATTTCGAATCCTCCATTTCGGCCTCAGAGAACGCGCTCCGGCAGAAATCCATTGACGATGCTTTATATAAGCTGAATGGGTTGTTGAGGAAACATAATAAGGTAGCGTATGGACCGCAGGCGCAGAGACATGTTGCGGAGCAGGTGGATCGCTTGTATTGGGTTGCTGGGGAACGGGGCGTGGCTGGGGAGGTGGAGGATTGGGTTGGGAGGGGTGCAGATTATCGTATGTATTATTTTTATGGTGTGGGAAGGGTGGGGTGAGGGACGAGGCTGATTTTGGGATAGGAAAGGAAGATATTATTGAGAAACTGCCAGAGGAATGGAGTGAGGAGGCAGAGACGAGGGCCCCGGAAGAGGCAACCAAGTACAAGGAGCTGCAGACCCGATTAGTGGAAGCGAACGAGAGGAGGAAAGCTGCGAGGGAGAAGGTCGAGCAATATAGGGCTGCGAAGAGGCTGTTAGAACCGTTTGAGGGTGAGGATGCTGGGCTGCAGGAGAATCTGATTACGAAGAATGGGGAGGTGGAGAAGGAGTTGGAGAGGATGCGGATGTTGATGTTGAGGGTTGAGAGGGGGATTATGGGGTTGGAGGAGAGGGGCAGTGGGGATGAGATGGATATGGATGTTGATCTTGATGAGGATGAGAACAGGAAGCTGTTGGCTTTGCTGGGTGGGAGGTGATGAGCTTCCGGTGGTCCTCAAGCTGCGCACACAGATTGGAATATCAAGAACTACAAGCCGCGTTAGTTGAGCCCGCTTTGGTGAGATCGAGTATTTTTCACTGCTCTCTGTGTTGGAGAGCCCTCAATATCATCCGCGCTTTGAGGGACATCTCTGTGTGAGCATTGCTTCCACAGCATGGAACGACTCGCAATTGCTTGATGATATTGTATTTCTTTACGAGTGAATCGGAAGGGCCTTCGCTTCTCTTTGTGGATTCAATCTGCAGAACACATCTGTCCGCCACAAAGGATATCGGCAGATCTTAAGTTTTCTCTTAGGCCATACTAGATGGTACGCGTTGGATAGTCAAATCCCGAACGCAATGCTGCTCAGAATTCATGAACGGTTAAGGGTTTCGTCAGAGTTGGCCACCCTGAACTGCCTGTCGCCCAAATGACATATTGGTGGACAGGAGATATAACTCATTGAATCAACCTACCGAATTAGTATTCTCAAATCTTCCGGTGAAAATATCAGACCAAAATTTCTTCTTCTTTTGGCCATTGAGGTCGAGGATATGAGTGATCTGAAGTATCCCACTTTGATTCTCAGAAAAGAGTTGAATGATATCGTCTCGTTTACTATCAATGTTGGAAAATCCAATTTCCCAACTGAAGTCCCCAATTTAACAACCAATATTATTTTCATTCAGTTCAATTTACAAACTGTCATATCATCATGGTTCTTGCCGGGCCCCGCTTCGATTACTTGTTTTCTTCAATGATTGGCAAATTGCTGACTTCTATCACCGGTCTTCCTTGGGAGCAAAAACGTGAATGATTCAAATGTATCAAAGAAATTAGCATTTAGATTTTTCAAAGTCTATATTATGGAGATATTAATTCAATTATTATGCCGGACTCCAGCGATTGAATAAGGAGATATCAAGCAACCAAGAGCTGTTCTAGTTCCCTGCCCCATGCGGCATGAACGCTCAATTCTCGCACTCGACTAAGGTTGTTTTAGAACATAACTTGTCATATCAATTAATCAATTTTGAAGGTTGTATAAATCTAAGCCACTTTCAAGAAAACCTTTACTCAATGTCTCCCTCCATCTGGGCCATTCACTTCTATTTAGATGTGAGCAAAGAGCCGGAGGCTATCAAGAGTCTCTCAGCGCAATCACTGAAACGAATTGAGCGGCGGCACCTGAAATTCCAAACAAAATTGTGACTATATCTCTAGGTCCTTGAGATTTAATTGAACAATTAATGCTTTATTGTCCATGATTTGTCCGGATTTCTGTCGGAACTCGTGTTGGACTGTCGAGCAAACATTACAACGTCTGCCGACTAAGCAGCAGAGAAACAAAATTGCACTAGCGGTCTTTGGCACTAATAATTTTCTCACAGAGGATCAACTTCCATATCACTTCCTCTGATCAGCTCTTTCACTTTCCTTTAACAACCCTTTAACTCCTCTGCACGCCCAAACATTGCTCCATAGAGCCAAATAGCAAACGTGAGTTTATCCCCGAATTCTAAGGCGACAAGGCGACAACAATTTCTCGTTACGATATTTAGCCAGCTAACGAATCATAAGATGGCGGAACAAAGTGAGACCGACCGTGACAAGGGTCCTTTGGCCTTCCCTCAATTCCCTTCTCACGACCAAGACACACCTTCTCAAGCTTCGAACAACCACCCAGCCCCTACTCGACGTGGTCGCGCTCGCTCTACCACCATCGTTGGCGCCCAAAATCCCCTTGATTGCCCTGTGACCGCAGAAGAGCAGCAAGTCGCGAACCTCGCCAGAGCTATAAACAAAGCAAGACGAACCACCGCACCTCCCCTTCCAGCAGTTATCGAGTCCACACCTCGAGTTGTCTTCCCTGCTACAGCTGTCACACCTGGCAGTTCTTCCACTGGTTCTACGACACCTGTGAACTCTCCCGCTGGTTCCGCTACGCCAATCAATTCACCAGGAGGTTCACCCCTAACATCATCTCACCAAGCTGCCGAAGCTGCTACACCGGTCAATTCCCGCACTGGCTTTGCTACACCTGTCCACTCACCCGTAGGATCTGCTACACCTGTTGAATCCCCCACGGTTTCACCATCGATCTCGCCGTCTCGCCCATCTACCAGTACTGGCGTTGCCAACCTTCGACCTCGATACCCGACGTGGCACGAGCTTGTTAACAATAGACCCTCTCGTCGCATCTCGCCCGATCCTTTCTTCGAACCCCAAATCCATCACGCCGCAATTCCTCTTCCTCCGCCTCAGATTTTCGCTCCCCCCAAGGAAGTCAACATGCAGTCATATCAGAATTATCTTGACTCACCACAAGGCGCTCCCAGTCCCAACCCCCGTCAAGCTCCGCCGTCGCCTTCTCAGGGTATGCACCAGAATGGGATGAACGGCGGTATGGGACTAGCTGGTGGAATGGTCGGCTTTCCTACCCCAGCTGGCCACCAATCCGATTTAAACTATATTATGCAGATGGTCGAGGAGTTGGCCGGCCAATTGGCACATAACCAGGGACTTACGGCCGGCATAGTTGATAAGATGGGTAAAGTCCGTGCTAAGGCGAAGAACTTGGACTTGAGCAACGATGAACTGGTCGCCATTGCTGCGTCTGAGTTGAATGGTAAGCATTCATATCACTTTCAAACTACACATTCCTAAACTAATATTATCTACAGAGACATCAGAGAATCTGGAGAAGGAGAATTCTGAGCTACGCAAGGCTCTTGAGAAGGCTTTGTACGAGAAGAAGGAGAACTGGAAGTTGGCAATTCACGGCACAAACATTCTCTCTGACATCCTTGATAAAATGCACAAGTTCAAGGCACAGCACGAGGCTGACACCCTTGCTTGGCATCGCAACTACCGAAAGCAATTGGCTGATGAGCGTGAGGAGAATCTCAACTTGCGAAATCAGATCAATGACATGAAGGCTGCTGCTTGCCGCGCCAACGAGCACCTCCGCGGAATGCGCCGATTTGTCACCGAACACGACGAGTTGAACGAGCTCCGAGTCGAAAATATCAAGCTTCGCCAGGAACGCCGCCTTTGGAAGCGCATGGCCCTGCCCCTCATCCCGCAAGACGATTCTGAGTGGTCCGATGATGACGACATTATTGATCCAGAGGAGAAGAAGAGACAGGCTGCAGAGCAGGCCGAGAAGGAACGAAAGGACAAGGAGGGTGAGGCGGGTGGTGATGCTCAGGGTCCCAGTGCTTGAATCTCTCAAAGTGCTTGAATTATTCTCTTACAGTACCGGGCGTTGGGTAGCATGGATATGGCGTTTTGTAAGGACTAGATACCCCGATCACAAACTGCATAAGCGATGGATGGTGGCATTTTCATTTTACGAACACAGTTGAGCGATTGCTTGACCTCATGTGCATGATAGATAAATAAGAATGATATGATGAAAACTCCCAATCTTTTAGCCATTCCAGTGATTTGGTGACCTTGGAATCCGGCCATCGGGATTCTTTCATACCATCTGAATGATTCTGCTCATTCTTGTGTAATCTAATCGTCTATATTTGTTAATCAAATCCCAACCATTCAGGTTACTCGTCAATCACCGAGACAATATTAGGGGTACACGAAACAAGACGCAATTAATACCTCCTTACGCAAGTGACAAAAGAAACTTCCAGAAATGGGCAGAGATATTACCAACAAAAGGCCTCCTCAATTAAATCCAGGTCCACACCATTCTTCCCAATGCTTTGTACAACGGCCGCTCTCACTGCATCAGCCATTTCTCCAGGACCACAACTCAGGACACAGACTTTTCTCCTAGCATTCCGCTCACTTCCCAACTCCCCGCTTATCACCTCAGAGATATCCAATCTCTCTTCATTCTGCCCTTCACTAGTCTCACCTGTACAAACAATTGTAACGTCAACTCCTTTCCTTCTCAACTCATCAGCATCGGGCAGCTGAGACTTGATCGCGCTGATGAGACTCTCTTCTCTCGCACTCCAAAATAGAACGAATCTTTTCCCATTACCTCTTTCCGTCGGCGAAGAAGTCTCGTCATCACCAGCTGCCGTACACAGTGAGGAGACGTAAAGATTAAGATAGCTGAGAATGGATGTTATGCCAATGCCACCTGCGACCGCCACAATTGTTTCTGCACTTCTGAGAGATGAAGTGGGAGCAGAGCCGTACGGACCTTCAATGAAAACATGGGGAGATTTCCATGTCGTATTTTTGGTGCCATTGACTAGTCGTTTGTAGATGCCGCGTGTGAGTCCTTGCTCCGGGCGAATGATGAAGGAAATACTTGGCTTGGAGGGTATCGAAGACTGGGTATTCGGAGTTTGAAGATTCGCTTCTAGTGTCTCAAGTTCGATTGCAGGTTGTGAGCACATTCCTGGACTTGGATCTGGTTGGCCTTGTGATGTTTTCCCCATGTTTTCTAGTTCTATGAGAGACGTTGAAGAGGCCACATCGGGAGGCGAATGTGGTGTAACGTTGTGCGCATCGTTCCAGCTGGCTATCGAAAACGGGTGCGATTGAAAGGGATTTATGCTCGATGTCGGAAAATATAGGAAGCAATGCTGACCAGCGCTGAAGTGCCAAGTGGTAGACGGAAACACTGTCACTTTGACGAATCTGTCTCCTGGAAGCAATTCAACGACTGCAGAGGGATGACTACGGACAAACCAGGCTTTCCAATTGAGCAAAATGATTCGAAGCGGTCGAATTGTTCTGTCGAATCCCCAACAGGCAAATGCAATATAAAGCCAGACTTCGTACCCGTAATATTTGTGGTAGCGAAGAACCACATGCTGCCATATCCCGAACAGGATGGCGATTGCCAAAATAATGTGTATGACAAGGAATGATTCGTACCACGCAACTCGGACTGGCAGCAGAGCGAAGACAAAAACCATGAAACCCATCCCAATAACTGCTATGATTCCATATGTCCAGTAAATTTGGTTGAAGTTGACTGTGTGGATCCCAGCGGATAGTGTAAACATGTTGTAGCCAAATCTGCTCGTGTTCGTCCAGTATAAGACGGCATGGGCAATTCCCTGTACTGCAGCAATACGAGCAACCCAACGATGGAAGGTCAGAATCTCCGTTCTGCTTCGTCCAGTGACCCACAACAATGGAGTATTTCTTCCCGAGAACATGATGGCGAGTGCGATGTTCGCAAAAGAGAGCACACCAAGACGGTCTGAAATGAAGGAGATCCGTTGTTTCTTTGACGAGATGTACCATGTATCTGGACTGAGAGTCGGGTAGTTGATAGCACATAGAGCAGCGTTGAGTGCGATGTATACTAGAATCAGGATGGAGAGGGCACGAGATGGCACATATCCCAAATTTCCTGGGAACCTTCTAAGGTGTATCTTGCCAATGAGAGCTGGCTCGAGGAGGTATCGCGATAGGATCGTGGAAATGATTCGAGGAAGTGAGAGTTTTGGGAAGTAATACTTGACGGCTCGGAGGAGGCCTAAATAACAGCAGAAGCCAGTGACAACCACGACGACGATAGTTCTGCAGGCACTGTTAAGAGACCGCCTTCAATCTCGAGGATAGTACGAACCCATAAAGAGCATGAGTAGCCTCTTGCTTTACATATCCCTGAATCGTCTTCCTGGAATCCTCATAGAACTGATCATTAACAAGACTGGGTTGCTGAAGCGATGAGGCATCGTATGCAAGTTGTATCGTCGGAATAGTAGCAGGCAGATTGTCCTGAAGGCTGCTGACAGGAGCGCCATCGCCAGCGACTGAATTCCAGCATTTTTCGGTCTGGGCCAAGCTGATGTTGTCAGGAGCACATTTGACCTGTATGCAGTATGCAAGGGAGTTCAGATACGGGATATTCCTAGAGTGACAGGAAGGGCTGCTGCCAGTGGGTTCAAGAGGATTTTCCTGAACGGTGCAGTCGAGGTTTAAGCCCCAAAGAGAAGCAAGACACCCGTAACAGCAAAGAGGTTCAAAGATGGTGCGTCCCAAACCAACAACGCCTGTATTGCTCCCAGAAACAATACCATTGATGCACAGAAGCAGGGCAAGAAGATATTTAACGTTAAAAGCCATTGCCGCGGTAAGTGGATGATTGTGTCTGCTCGTCGACCGTCCTGCACTTGCGAGCGAGCAGAAGGTATTTGGCAATTTAATTAAAATGCTGCTCTGGAGAATTCTACTGCAGCTTCAACAAGAAAGTTCCACAGAACCTGAAGCTTACGTATCGCCTCGACGACCACAAAAATTCGACCACTCCTTCGGCTCAATGAGGAGTAGCACTCGAAACTCTCCGAGCTTACAGCTCCCACTTTGGACGAAAAGTCGGTATGGAAGTGCTTTCCGTATTGCATGAAATGGGACATTTTGAGGTGGAAGAACACTTCCAGGGACTCTTGCCTTACCAGGCCAGGCTACGCAAATCGAGAGACTCGCAACGTGCGAGCCGGGTTTTTTGATAATCACGTGCCGATGACATTCCTCCCTGTCCTTAGAGGCCCAACATTGCGGCTGAGTAATGCCCATCTTGCCATTCGTCAAAGACAACGGCGCTGGCGTTCCTTGCTACAGGGTTTTTTTGTTCATGATGGGCAACTTCATTGTCCTGGTGATGGGCTCAAAGAGAAGACGCGTAACGGTCGGCATATCGGTGTGGACGCGTGAATGCCAAGAGTACTTGAATGTTCAAAGAGGAACGTGAAATATGAATCTATACGAAGGGCGACAATGATTTCTGTATTTTGAGGCTTCGAGATGACGCGTATTTTGCTGTGGGATCTTGTTGCGATGAAGTTTCGTCTATAAGGAAGCCCAATGCTGGGCCTTGCCAAGACATGTACTCGTAAGCCCCACTGTTCCCCGTGACAGCCGTTCAATTGCCATTTCCAAAAGTACGAACCTCAAAACTTCATTCGAATATGGAAACGGGAGTGATGAGCAGAAGAACTCTTCTAGCAAGAAATTAAATTTTTTCTTTTTTTTTTTTCCCCCCAATACAAACACCCCCTCCTCTTTAGGATCTTCTTCCTCTCGAGGAACGTACAATCGTGAGCTTTCACAGATTGTCTCAACTCCGTGCAATTTTTATGAGCTTTCCCTAGCACTGCGGGCCTCCTCTTGAGAGAAGTGAATGGAAATCATACTTTAGCAAAATATAATTTCAGAAAAATCAATTCGAAGTTCACCCATTACTTGTACCGTGCGCTTGTTCAATGTTCATGCTTGGGGAACTCTCGCAAACCATGTCTCTTGCCTACTCTACATGAAGTGATATCGTTCCAAGCCATGCAAGGAATACAGGTTAACTTTTCATAACAACTGACCGAGCTTACAACATCTTCTTCTCGGTTTCGCCAAACCAAGCCACGCTCCTCTCAATTCCCTCCTGCATACTGAAAATAGGTCGATACCCCAAAACTCTTTTCGCCTTCTCAATATTCAGAGTCCTCGTCATAGTACTATACCTCACTCCGTACCTCGTCAAATTCGATTCTTTCCTTCCAAAACTGAAGATCCAAACAACCCACTCCGCAAAAAAAGCCATCAACATCGCCATCCACCTAGGAATAGCTCTGATCTCGGTTTGCTTAACCGGATGTCCAATCGCTCTCGCGATCGCCCTTGTGAACTCCCAGAACAACCACGGCTCATCATTCGTAATGTGAAATGCCTCACCATCCACCTTCTCCTCATGGTTCATTTCATTCTCTAGCCTCTCATAGCCTCTCAACAGAGCTTTTGCAGCAAGTAAATGTGCATGTACCAAATTCCCCACATACACAAAATCATACACATTCTTCCCATCGCCCAGTTGCATTTTCGCTCTTCCACCCTTCGCAACACTTATCAATTTCTCCATCGTCTCTGAATCCGCTTCCCCGAACGTCCCAGCTGGACGGATAGAAGTAGTGAGAATCCCATGCTTTCCGTTTGAGGACAAGACAAATGACTCTGCGAGTGCCTTGGAGAGTGGATAAGGGAACTTCTGACGAGGTGCGAGGAGTACAGGCAAGGTTTCGGATGCATTGATGACCGAAGAAGTACCGTCTTCAATGACTGAAGAGCTGGAGTGGTAGATGAATGCTTTGACAGCTCCGAGTGACTGTGCTGCTTCGAGCACGTTGATGGTTCCTTGGGTGTTGATTTGTGAGAATGTGGAAGGCGGGAGGGAGAGTGAGTAGGTGCATGCGGCGTGGAAGATGACGCGGGGTTTGATTTTCTTCAATGCATCTTGTACATCGGTCTTGGAAGTCACATCAACGTCGTAGTAGGTGACTGCTGCGAAACGAGGGAGTGGTGTTGGGAGATCGAGGACGGACACGTGACACGTGGGTTCTGAATCGAGAATTTTGGATACAATATGGTAGCCAACGAAGCTACTGCCTCCTGTCACTAGGACCGAAAGTAAGGACTCGTTCCCCATAGTTAGGTGATTCAGCAAGGAGCACTTGCGGGGTAAGAAAGAAGTTGGCGAACATAAGGAGATTGGGGTCGGCTGAGTAAGCGCTGGTATCTACCTGGTGGCCTTTGTAAGGACTGCAGAGGCGGCACTTTCTCTTGTTTATCAACTTTGTGAGTTCGAAAAGCACTTTCAAAAGTCACAACTTTCAAATCGTCAACCAGCTGCTGCGAAAGCTTGAGTCAGAGGAGATTGGGAGAAAATGTGACAATTCGAAATTCAACTTAAAATTGAGGAGTTGAAGAAAGGAACACTAAGGGTAAGCTTCTTGAAATTTTTTTTTTTATTTTGTCAATTTTGTAAGGATAGGAACTTTGCCTTACCCATTATAGCAATTGCCTTCTCTGGCGGGATGGTGAATACACGTGATGGATACCAGCTTCGTACCTTCATGATACCGTCAACTATTTTCAGATCCTTGGTTGCGCAACGCAGCCTCTTTCACTCGAGGAGTGCTGTATAGCAGCAGAGAATCCTAACGACTCGATTACTTGTCAGGCCCTCGACGACCGGAAAGCAGCAATTTGGCTTGAAGATCTGTGTTCAGGGATGCTGCTGAGACTACAGAGCCGCTGTAAGGGTCTCGTTCAAATCAAAAATGACACCCTTGGAGAATTCACTAGAGAATATGGAAATGCTCGCAATGCTGTGACATTTCTACACCTGACTGTCAAGCAATACCGCTTCAGTGGTCGAGAAAGGTGGACCCGTCTCCTTGCAAAAGCAAAACTTGTCGATTGTGTAGACGGTAACATCTCGCTGATGGCGATGTATCTCCAGAAGCTCAAGACTGGGACGCGATACTGGCCGGATCATGCGAAGAATCCAGCAGTCAAAAGATTCGTCAATGTGGGATGACAGAGGACTCCGATAGAACCAAAAATTAAGAGAATGTCTCTACACGACAAAAGGGTCTTGAACTGGGGGAGGAGTACGACTCGCACTATGACTCAAATGAGGAGACAAATGACAATGATGTCGAATCGGTTATCTCTGATGTCGAGCTGATTTCAGAGCACGCGCCGATCTATGGATATTGTCGTCCACGCTCGCCGAGCTCCGAGGAGTAAAGCATATCCTCAGATACCGTTCTAGAATGAGCTGAATTGTCTTTGCGAGGAATTCGATATTTCAAGCTTATATGTCACTCTCAAGAGGACAATTAGGAGGTCCTTTGAGTTGTGGGTTGAGGAGTCAATGTTGCAAAGATTTGATCGCGGACGACAAGCCATCTTCCTCGGCCTGTCTACGCTGATGGAAGAGCCTCGAGAGAAGTCAAATCTACCTCCCTGTTTTGAAACTACCGCCACTCATGTTCGCCATTGAAGGCTGGCTCACTTTAGGCGATGAAGACTTGAATTCTTTCTGCCTTATGGGCATTATTCTGCTTCGGTATGGCGCTGATCCAAATGAGATTTACAATGGCATCCCCATGTGGAATCATGCTCTCTGGCTTTGGGACTATGTGAGAGGGCTGGCAAAGAAAGGAGCTGCATCCTACCCTACATATGATGATGAGGCGTCGGTAATAGTTAGAGGTAGAGTTGAATGGATACTGGAATCTATATTTGGCGAAGGGATTCAGAACATGAGAGACTGGGAGCTTTGGCGTACAAATGGTCGACGTGAAAATGAGATTCCAACTAGCTATGAGAAGCGGTTGCTTTGTACAGGAGATTGAGTAAGAATTTAGTTGAATGAGGAAATTTCTGAACGGATAGACAGGATCGGACTCCATTTGTAAGAAACAGGGCTACCTTGCTTCGCTTTCCGTGATATGTCTTCCCAACCCAGTTCAAATAGAACCGCTCGTAACTCCAAGCTGGTATGAAAACTACAAACTACAAATATCAATATATAAATCTATATATTGCTCTGGACTTGGTTGGCAATTATGGTTTCGACGAGTGATCCGGTGGTGGCTTCACAACATTCTTAATGGGATGCAATAGCATCGGGGGTAGACATGTCCTACCATGGACTGTCTCCCACTATTTCCTGTTAGCAATACTTCCAAGATCGTGAACCTAAGGACCATACCTCAGCGCCACCAATCCCCATATACTCCCACCCCATCCAATTATAATATAACCTCCTCGGGACTACCGCCTTCTCATACCACGTCGTCCCCTCAAACCTAGTTTCTCTTCCCTCACTGAACGGGCTCTCGGCCACACTACCACTGACTCCCTTCGGCCCAGGATTCAAGTACTTCTCCAAACTTGTGCCATTCCACTCCCTGTCAAAGAATATCGGAATCGGCGCAAAGACTGCTTTCAAACCATGCAGTAATGAAACTGTCTGCGGCGCCATCTCACTGCCGACACTATTTCCACGCAGCCTTTCGTCATCCATCGTCTTTAGCAATTTCTTACTACACCTCGAGTTCATGCCAACCGTTGCGCGTCGGGGAGTGTCTTCAGGCCCAACGTAGCCCCAGATATCATTCTTACCAGGCCAGGTGGTGTTGGTAGGGTTGAAGATTGGTGCTAGGGAGATGTAATCTGCTTCCTCACCTACTCCCCACTTGTAGTTGTCATCGCTAGGATCCGTGGCTGGCCGAACGGGTCCCACTGGCTTAACACCGTCGACTCTCGGGGCACCCCATACTGTCTCTGAATCAGACACCTGTTCCACTGTAGCACGGAATTCAGTGTCGTACGGCCCATGAACGGAAGGGATGTAGAAACGTTCATTACGCTCCCAGAGTCCCTTCCTTGGCTGTGCCTTTGCGAAAGCAATGAGTTTCTCGAGAAGATTGTAATGGTGGCCTGTATATCTAGAATCAAGTTCCCAATTCCAATAAAAGTCGTATTGGGGATTGTCATGGGCGAATTTTTGAACCGGAAGCCATTCGGACGGGTGGAACTTTTCGTCGTTGTCCGACTTGGGATAGAACTTTTCCATCATAGCTTGGTTCCAAACGATTGTCATGTTTCGGAATTCCTGTGGGATGTTGGCCAGTACAGCCTCCTCATGAGCATCACTCCATATTGGGCTTCCGTGGTCTGTGACGTTTACTAACAAGTAGACTGTATATTCTCCACCGCTTCGTAAGGACAGTTCAATCACCAGAGAACGGATGTTCTGTAGGTCGTTTTCAGTGTAGTTCTTGCTAGAATCGGATCGAAGAAGGACCGCTGTCCTCGATTTTGGTTTGACCGTGACTTTAGGCATTCCATGCACACCGTCATCCGGAGGTCCGGCTTCATCCTCAACGGTGCTTGCTCTTCTAGCGTTCCCACTATCGTAAGGAATTGTTGACGAATTCGTATCCTGTTGGGAGCTACTTCCGGATTGCTCGCGGACCGGCGAATATCGATTCGCATTCTTCTCCACACATTGCTCTTGCAAGAGCATCCAACTAACATTATCCCAATCCATGCGCTTTTCGACGCTATTTGTACCCAATGGAGTTGACGGTTCCTCATCCTGATATCCATAAGCACCAAGTCTCGTCTCCCTCTCAAAGCACAGATTGCTATCAATATCCAGCGGGACATATGATCCCATCAAAGGCTCCTTAAATATCTCAGGATGTGCAGAAAAGACCAGTACCTCTTTCATAGCTCGCTCCGGCCCATCGCACAGCACATATTCCCCGATATTGTTTGCACTCCATGACTTATTATTGTATTCGGGGTATGGGTTGTAAGTATAAGGAGGGGTATCGCTGTAAGAAGTCCACGATTTGGTCGGTGTTAGAGCAACTTCTTGGAATCCGGTATGAGAACCTGAACCAACTAGTTGTCTGAGGGTATTGCGGTAGATAGTCCCTGCTGATTCCTTGCTAGATGTCCGTCAGTGCTTGAGTCTCTATTTATCTACGAGGATCTGACTTACAGTCCCAGAGCATCGTACTCCTTGTCAAATTGCTCTTGTAGCGTCAAGCCATTTGCCGATGCAATTGCACTTGTAGCTTCTGGTGCCGCAGAGCTCGAACCGCTTCCACCATCTGCCAGATGAGTTGAACTCCCAGGCACCGCAGAGCTCGTGCTGCTTCCCCCATCGACCAACGTCTTACTCGTACTCGTACTCTCTGCCATTACAGAGCTCGTACTCGTACTACCCATCCCATTCCCATTCGTCAAACTTGAGCTCAACGTAGATACCGGCGCTGCATCTCCAGGCGGCCCCGGCTCAACCGAATCCTGTTCATATGTATCCGTGCCGGTAGTTCCCTTCAGAACATCAATGGTATGGGTACCGCCCTCAAACGGCTTGTCGTTGCCCCAGAACACGAAATAGAGCACCAGCAGCCCGAAGGCTGCGATGATGCTTGTTCGGAATCGTATTGCCATCCTGCAGACGTGCTGGCGTGTTTAAGCCATGTGTTCGGGATTCGAGGGGATGAGGGGAGGGAGGATGGAGGTCGGGGAAACGGATGATCGATAGAGGGGAGATCCCGCTCGCAGCAGCCTGGTGTAGCTTTGTAGCTTCGCAGAAGATAGGGATCTTTTCGGGTTCGATGGTTCAATGACCTTCGCTCTCCTTATGCCTTCGTGCAGATTAGACGCCTTGAGAGTTTCTGCCCGCGATCGATGGCATCTACAAGCTCCCCGTTAACAATCGAATTACTAGCAAATGCTTGCTGTGAGGTTCCCCAAGTTCGAGGTCCTTTTAAGTTTTGTCTTGGCGTGTTCCTAAAGCTCTCCCGAAGCAGGGGTAGATTTTAGGCGACGCAAACTGGGGGACTAGGGCTTGGAACACCTAGATGTCGACATTCAGGGGCAATGGTCTGTCAGATTACTTGCATGTCGATACCCGTGTTTGATGTATCTGGCCCCCAGCGATCATCGTATTCACGTTTCAGCAACAGATTTCTCACATGGGAGAGTGTCTACAGATCTCAAGGGCAAGGGAAGCGGGAAAGCTGCAATATCAGAGATCTCCATGACAGACTCGGGGAAGTGCACGAAAGCTGCATGAATAGAGATCAAAAGGATTACTTTCGTCTACATACATATATACATTAGATAATGCGCCTACTACATATTCGGCCACATACTTTACTACATTAGCTAAAAGAGGGTATATCCAAGCCGCCTGCGAACAAACAGCAAGCGAAAAGTCCATGCACTGCATGCCGTGCAATGCCAGAATGCGAAAGCTAGGAAGGGTATAAAGCGGGCCATGCCAGGCCGCTGATGCAAAATGCAAATGAAGAAAAAAGGAAAGGTTTTGTTCGCTGGACAATATCCAATATGTAATGCTTGAAAGATCCAATCTCGTGGAATAGGGGTTAGGTTCACATCATCATCAATTTCGTCGTCCGACGCTCCATCCTATTACTGCCTCCGCCGCCTGGTCCGAGGAATCGCCCTTGTTGCGCTCGTCGGAAGGCGTCTCGCTCGCAGTATACGCGGCCGTTCATCTCGAAGTAATCGTTTCGCAGAGTTCTCTTGCAGTCTGAGCAAGTCAAGCAGCCAGGGTGGAACTTTTGCTTCCTCTCGCTCTCCACGTATTGACCTTCGATCCCCTTGTCGCAGGTCGTGCAGACACTCCCATTCAATTTGTGGTAGTGGCGTTCACAGTATGGCGCATCATTGATCACGTAGAAGGTCGAGGTCTGGAAAGGCTCCGAACAAGTCTTGCATACGAAGCACTGCTTGTGGTATCGTCCAGTCAGTCGTCCATCGGCAGAGGATACTGATTTGCCCTTAATAGCCTCCCCGCATCCCTTGCAGTTGCCTTTCGCAGTTGTAGGACGACGGACGGGCTTCTCCTTAGGAGGGCTGACTGGTTCTTCAGTTCTCGCTGGGTTACGTCTTGAAACTGGTGTGAGGCGGCCACCTTGAATAGCGGGATCCATGGGCGATTCTGGGGAAAGTAAGGAAGGGTCAAGGTTCCTAGGTGGTGGCATTGCCCTCGCAAATTGTTCCTTCTTTGGAGGTGATGGAGCGGAAGGAAGTTCCTTTGGCTGTAAATCCATCATTGATGCCTGTACCTCGGACATCAGGACATCCAACTTGGTTGTGTCGGACGGTTGGCGCCGTTGTCGGCCTGCAGTCGCAGATGGCGGGCTCGATCGTGAACTCGCTTTGCTCCCTTGGCTATATCCAGAGGCATCAGAGGATTGCGATTCACTTGGTGTATGATATGGGTTGCCGATACCGAATTCGGCAGCTAGGTTTATGTTTGCTGGGACAGGTGGTGCGTCGCCAAGTCTGGCATCAGTCCTCGGCCTGATCAAACTTGCACCACGGGGTGGAAGTGGTCTCGTAAGGTCAGGGCCAGACATGGATGGCTTCCTTTGCCGGGGTGGAGATCCGCTGACCGATCTCTCGTTTCCCATAGGTCTCCCGGATTCGTTCGAAGGCCTGCGCATTCTTGCATCTGGCTCTGATGGCCTTCTATATGCTGGCTCCTGCCTTGGACTCTGGAGAGGAAATGTCTGTGACCGTTGGTCTGGTCGTAGAGTCTCTCGTTCAGCATCGTCATCTGCCGCTGCCGGTGGTGGCCCAAAGCCGCCATATCCATTCTTTCTTGGTTGCCTGGGAAGTCCAAATCCCGACCTTGAGCCGTTCGAGCTGTTGGTCGATGACCGGGAGTGTCCTGAGCCGGCCGTAGCGGGTCGTTCAATATTAACACCTGCCTCTGCTGTTCCTGTTGACATCGCCATATCCTTGGAGCTCCCAACAGTTGCTTGCCTTTGGTGGCCTCTCTTCTCTGTTGGGCTGCCAACTTTCCTTCGACCATTGACATCGAAAGGTCCAGGAGCAATTGTATTCATCCTTTGCAGAAGTCCACCACTTGTCGCATTCCTTGGACTGACAGGTGCGTACATTGGGTCAGGTCCTGCATATCTATCTCCACCTGCCAATTGTGGCTTGCTTTTCACCGGCTTCGTTGTGGGAAATGGAGGGAATGCGCAGTCCAGATTCGATGAGAGAGGTTCTGGGGACGGTGGACCTCGTTGTAAAGGTGCAGTTGCACTTCGCAAAGGTCTTCCAAAAGGTGATCGTGATCCATCGTTGGGGGTAAATGGAGAAATGCTTCGAGATGGTGAGGAGCTCACAGGAGTTAGTTGCTCTTGTGGGAAGAATGGACGATCTAGATTGGAGGTTAGCATTTCTGCCATCTTTGGAATATAAGTCTACATACTCGCAGCTGAAGTATCAACCCTCGGGGGCATCGCTCTTCCTGGCTTGAGAAATCCTGGGCCATTTGTTGGTGTCTTTTTGAGTGGCATGTTATTAAAATTGCCATTTGAGTCTGGTGGTGGAGTTGCTGCGCAAATTTATCAGTACCAGCATTTCAACAACTTTCAGAAAAACCCACGTTCACCACCTCCGCATACATGATCTCCCATCTGGGAGATCTCAATGTCTGCTGCGCACATGGAACATTTTATCGTCGGCAGAAAGCTCGACGCTCTTCCGAAGTCCGCCATCCAGTCCTAATAATCTGGTCTTCCAAACTCGTTCATACAGCAGGTTATTGCTGAGAAGACATACGCCGCGGCCAGAAGATATTTCAGCGGTGAAGGCGCTGAATCGACGTTATGAGCCAAATTCCGTTAGCTGTGAGTTTGTTTCTTGTTTGTCCTTAATCCGGGTGTCCAGACCCCCAAGATGTTATAAACTTAATTCGGCCGGTCAATCTTCGAAGTCTATGGATTTTATTCGGGAGATGTTCAGCGAAGGTTCGAATGTTTCAATAAGTTTGTTCGCGAGAGTCTGAGAGCAGAGGATCCGTTTGGTGATGCAATGAATAATGTCCAAGACCTATTGAAACTGTAAGGACTGTATGGGCGGAGGGTGGTTTGAGGCTGGAGAGGGTCTCGTGGTCGATGCGGTTGTTGCAGAAGTGTGTCGAAAGGGACGGAGGGTTGCCCCTGTCGGCACAATATGGCAGAAGCTCTATGCCTGTCTGTACGGGTGCACCGAGCTCCAAATGGGTCATTCGTAACATCAGGGGTCTTTGATAGGCCGATACCCAAGTCCAATCTCTTTGATGAAACCCCTCGACGAGATCGAAATGTTTTGGGATGGCGAAATCAGTGTTGATGATGTTTTGCAGATTTGATGTTGTACAAGAAACAAACGGTCAAGACAACGGCGTCAGCGAATCTTGAAGTCTTCTGTTTTGACTTTCGGTCCAGATGCACAATAAACGAACCAATGTATTCAAAAGAGGTAAAGACAACTACACAAGGCCCGAAAATAATTAGAGCTCTGGTCAAATGCCGGAATCATAGGCCGCCCGAGGACAGTTCCACCTGCACGGCGCTTGACGGCAAGAAGATAATCCGGAAGCCAATCTGAGAAGAAATCGTCGCCAGCCAGTATTTTTGCGTGTTTGAGTTCTTCGGCGATGACCCTATCTTGGCCGGCCCTCGAAGCACGGCTGATAATTTTGTTAAGAGGACGCGATTGACGAATGAGGCTACAAGCACAGCGGCATGGATTGTTAGTGCCCTTTTTTAAAAGAGATCTCCGCTTCGGTGGCGTCCAGCCGACTCAAGGGGTAGAAATGATCTTCAGAAAATTATTCCTAAAGGAGCTGGCTCCTAATCTTGAAGAAGTCGATCTCCTGCTAACATTCGTCCACGTTCCTGAGGTGTTCTTTAAGGACAAAATGAACCTCCATCACCTGCCACAAACTAACGACGATGAATAAGCCCCACCGTTGACTTCGCATAGAATCTGAATCGACCATCGCGTGTCGTGGTGTCGCCAATGTCCATGAGTTTGGGTGAGGCAAAACCGCCCGTTCTCGATTAATTTTGAGAAGGGAAAACGGTCTCGAAGCGTCTGGGCCACATGAGGCACACGACACAGAGTTCGTTTTGCTTTATCCGTGTAAACCCTGATATCGCTGGCTGGTGATGGTTGCATTTGACCGTACCGCCAATGATGGGGCAAGATATCCGAATGATCGTCCTCGACCAGGAACGTCACTTCCTTGAGTTGCCTATTTTGACAGACACGTGGGGTCGATTTTGATATGGAGATTCTACCCCCATCAAATGGATTGAGTAATTAAAACATAAGGAGAAGCATCCGGAATTGCCTCATGAATTGGACATGGTCAGCGAGGTCTTCAACGCCCAACGTGCGACTCTGGGTCACCGCACTACAAGTCCACAAAGAACTTTACAGATTATGCGCACGTCAAAAGGAGGGGCAACGACCCTGCTTGCATATTATCAAAATACGAGCAATCAATTCACAACTCTCACCGTCGTACTCCACCTCCTCTCTACCCTCCCCTCCCAGATCCATCGGCATAAACCTCCACGCGCCCGTAGCTGTCCTCGGCAACACGAATATGCGGTGAGAAGCCAATAGCTTGTCTCCAATAAGTACTTTTTGTGCACGAAGATGCGCCGGCACAACGAGCGCGCGTGCTTTCCTTCTCATGCAAACTTACAGTATGCCTCCACAGGAGCTAAAGCAAATAACTGACCGCCATTTCATCATTTGTGCTCACCCCCTCCACACGTGATCTGAGACATGCTCCACTGGAAAAAGGAGATTTGGCGTTCCAGGATGTAAAATGAAAATCTGGAAAAAAAGAAAGTGAGAACGCGTTACGCGCGCCAGCACGTTTGAGACTTTGAATAAAAAGCAAAAGGAATGGAAGGTTCTTTGGAAGGGAGATCTTTTGGAAGGATCCGAGGAAAAAGTAACTTTTGCTGTGCAGGGCTATTATGCAGGAACAAGAGGGGTAAGGAGGAGGTTGATAGATTCACACGGTGAATTGTTATTTATGGGCATTACACGTGACGGCCCCTCCCCTTTTTTGATCCACTTCTTCAAGGCTGGTTATTTCACTTTGCTTGAAAGTTCGAGTTCTGTTTTCATTGTTTCAATTGAGCTACCTATCTCTTCGTCGGAGCTCCATTGAAGCATAATTTGGTAGTTGTAACGAATCATAAAGATACATCACAAACACAAACGCGAATCCAACGAAAATGCCCAACAGTTTGTCTTTCATGGTTCCGCGTAGAACATGTGATGTGGCAGAGGATTTCGTTGTGGATGACATGGTTGTAGCCATCGAAGTCCCTGTCGAAGATGCGGTCGTGGATGAGCCCGGCGGCATAGTTGTTGTACCGTCGCTCCTTTTATTGCTCGTCAAGCTGATCTGGGTCTGGCCAGCTGTGAACTACAATATCAAGCTTGTGAAAGTAGGTCCATCAGTCTCTCCATAGAAGTTCGTTGGTGCTTGATATTAAGTGTATTCAGAATCGCAGAAATAGTCTTGAACATTGACACCTTCTATGTGAATGTAATTGCAGTATGGTGTTGAGGTTTCTGTACGGTTGTAAACCATTGATATTAGTACGATTTCATAAAATGATGACCTTTTGCTTACCACTTCAGCGTGAGGGGCTCCGCCTGACATGTGCTGTCACATGATGTCCGGCGAACACGCCTACGGAATAGGGCCTGAAGGGCGCTGCACATCAGAATAGGCGATGGTTAGTAACAACCAATGTATTCATTGGCACCAGGAGTTGTGGTAAACAGTATATAAGTGTGTATTGTGGCATCGCAACCGTAAGGATTACCTGAATTGTATCTGGCATGACCATCCACCAAGGCTCTTATGAGCATTTACAAATAATCCCGAAAAAAGTAGGCGCAAGTATTGTCTGGCGCGACTAAATTTCCAACTTCATCTCGCCGCAGAAGCTCAATCTCCGGGGCTGGAGTTGGGTGAGGGGCCGCCTTTGCCTGTGAAGGGCTCAGGATGGTTGAAGCAGGTCCCTCGACAAAACTCGACCAAGGAACAGAGAATGAAAAATGTGTCTTTGGATCACATAATCCAAAAAGGGAAGAAGAGAAGTTGAACATAAGGAAAGAGGGGTTCCTAGGCCGTCCTTAATGTCAAGACGGACGTGCAGCACGACTAGAAGATAGAGTTCAGTCATTGCGACTTTGATTTAGCAATGGGCAGGCTAGTCTGTGTTTGTGGGAGGTTCAGGCTACCAGTCACGTTTCTGTACCGATCCACGTACCCGGTAGCCAAATGATTCGCAGAGTATTTGTACAGGAACCAGAGCATCGAATTGCATCCAAAGCAAAAACAGAGTGTGGTTACGAAGTCGCAAGACATCAACTATATATCTATCACGTGACCATGGTTCTTCTCCATCCTTCCTTCCCAGGTTGCTTTCCCTACTTATTCACAAGAAGTACGTTTTGCTTGGAAAGAACTGCACTTTCCTCGTGGATGCCGTTGCCTGGGCCGCCAATATTTAATGACAGCATGACTTACGCGGTCGTCCGCCATTTCGAGCATTGAAGCAGCTTATTGAAGTGTCTCCAGAATAAGGTACTCTCCCACATGGATTAAGAATATCAATTGATTCCTTGTAATTTCAGATCTATGAAAATAGTGATATGAATTAAAACTAGTAGCATGCATGCCGCTGATTGAAACAATTCGAGAACTTCGAGCATGTGAAAGCGACAAGTCAGTAGAAGACATTGACTTGCATGTGCGGTTGTTTTAGTTTCTTGTTGTGTTATTGGGCAGTAGAAGAAAGGTGAAGATGTTTAATAGCAATTGAAGCAATTGATAACAGGAATCCCTAATAATTAGGAAGAAAAAGCCTTTGGAGGTGTCGCATGACCTCGTGCATTCTTATTAATGCAGGTCCTCGGTTTATCATGAGCCTAAATCCCACGCGTCAATCAGGCCGATCTTCATGAACCACGCCATCGATATCTACAGTACGCACCGGTATCGCATCATCGCAGAAACGCCATCAATAGGAGGAAGCCACGATGGCCGTTTTATGCACCGCGCTTCACAATCTTACGGATAGAGAAAGTGCTAATGCCCCGATGATGACCTGCAGATGTGAGTGGGGGCCCGATTAAGGTAATCGCTACTTTTTCATCCGGACTTCCCTTAAAAGTTCCTTTCCTCTCTTGCTCTTCTTATTCTTCTTCACAACAACAACAGAACACCTACAATCAGATCAGACCTACAACCCTACAATCAAATCAGCTTTACTTCACCCAAACTTCACCCAAACAGTCAGATCGCGCCTTGAGCGTGATCACCCCAGTCGTCAAGACGTTTTCCAATCTTCTCAACTCGTAAGTCTTCCCACAGTGCCAGATAGCACACTCGACTTTCAACAACCATCTCCGGCACAGCAGGATGTCCAGAACATTTAGCTGACTATCTTCAACAGATCGCACCATCCGTTCGCAGGAGCCCGTTGCTCTTCTGCCGCAGGGGCATCGGACTCGCCCTTTACCAGATAATCACCTGCCCTAAACAACAACCAACTCAACTTCACACAGAAGCTTTATCAATCAACCTCAATACTCTCTGAAAAACATGGCTCCTCACGCCAACGATTACACAAACGGCAACGGCTCTGCGAACGGAAATGGTGCCATAACTCCCATAAACACGGAACTCTTCACTGTCAACTCCCCCAACGTCGTCTATACGGACAGCACAATCAACTCCAAGTACACCTATCGTACCACTTCGGTTACTCAAACTGCTGCAGGCAAGTATGTCGCCACTCCCAAGGAGACTGTCTACGACTTCAAGGTCGAACGCCACGTCCCCAAGACTGGTATGATGCTCGTCGGATGGGGCGGAAACAACGGTACCACTGTCACCGCTGGTATCCTTGCTAACCGTCGTGGCCTCGTCTGGGATACCCGCGAAGGTCCTCGTGCTGCTAACTACTATGGCTCCGTCGTCATGGGTTCTACCATGAAGTTGGGCACAAATGCAAAGACTGCCAAGGATGTCAACATTCCATTCCACGATGTCTTGCCCATGGTCCACCCCAATGATCTTGTCATTGGTGGTTGGGACATCAGCAAGATGAACTTGGCTCAAGCTATGGACCGAGCTGCAGTGCTCGAGCCAACCTTGAAGGCCCAAGTCAAGAAAGAAATGGCTGAGATGACCCCTCTTCCTAGCATTTACTACCCCGACTTCATCGCTGCCAACCAGGAAGACCGTGCCGACAACCTCATCAAGGGAAGCAAGGCTTGCCTTGAGCATGTTGAGCAAATCCGCAAGGATATCCGGTAAGTTGACACCTCACTCTCCGCAGATGTCACATACTTACCAATTATCAGGGATTTCAAGGCCAAGAATGGTTTGGAGAAGGTCATCGTCCAATGGACCGCCAACACTGAACGTTTCGCTGAACTCATTCCCGGCATCAATGACACCGCTGATAATCTCATGAAAGCTATTGAGAACGGTCATGAAGAGGTTGCACCATCCACTGTCTTCGCTGTTGCTTGCATTCTCGAGAACGCTCCTTTCATCAATGGTTCTCCCCAGAACACCTTTGTCCCGGGTTGTATTCAGCTTGCCGAGAAGCACAATGCCTTCATTGGCGGTGATGACTTCAAGTCTGGCCAAACTAAGATGAAGTCCGCTCTCGTCGACTTCTTGATCAGTGCCGGTATCAAGCTCACTTCCATTGCAAGCTACAACCACCTTGGCAACAATGACGGAAAGAACCTTAGCTCCCAGAAGCAGTTCCGCTCCAAGGAAATCTCCAAGTCCAACGTTGTCGATGACATGGTTGAAGCCAACACTGTGCTTTACAAGAAGGGCGAACACCCTGATCACACAGTTGTCATCAAGTACATGCCTGCCGTTGGCGACAACAAGCGTGCTTTGGATGAGTACTATGCGGAGATCTTCATGGGAGGGCATCAGACTATCTCGTAAGTCCGCAACATTTTCATTGTTGCATTCCGCTAACAAACTCAGGCTATTCAACGTCTGCGAGGACTCTCTTCTTGCTTCCCCATTGATCATCGATCTCGTCCTCATCACTGAGATGATGACTCGTATCCAATGGAAGGCTCGCTCCAATGACGGCGTTGCCACCAAGGGTTTCAAGAACTTCCACAGCGTGCTCAGCATCCTCAGCTACATGCTTAAGGCTCC
This sequence comes from Gamarada debralockiae, assembly GCA_002803225.1. NCBI lineage: Eukaryota > Fungi > Ascomycota > Leotiomycetes > Helotiales > Hyphodiscaceae > Gamarada > Gamarada debralockiae. Next base: position 48,267 of record NXFV01001553.1, on the reverse strand, counting down.
TTTGACTCCACCAGGAACACCAGTCATCAACGCTCTTGCTAAGCAGCGAGGTGCGCTGACCAACATCTTCCGCGCATGCGTTGGTCTAGAGCCTGAGAACGACATGACTTTGGAGCACAAGCTTTTCTAAATGTGATGCAGTTCTTTTCATCCGTCTGGATATGAGGGAGGAATTAATAGGAAACGAATTGATGGGGTTGATGCGATGATTTATCAGGTTCTACCACATGGCGATAAGTGCCATGCATTCCTTCATTAGATCAATACAATAGCAGAAGCGCAATTGCTCTTCTCAAAATTGTCTTCGATCATTGTGATGTGATTTCTATATGCTTGACCTTCATTCGTAAACGTTGTGGGTTAGACGCGTTAAACCACGTGGGCCCCGCAACTTTTTCCCCCAATCTACATCCATACACTTCATCAACCACTCCAAGATTTAGGAACGCGCATCCAAGTTTCCGGGTAAGTAGCACTTAGCTCTTTCATCCACTGTCGGATGAGAATATCTCCAAATGGCTCCCTCATACCCCAGCATCCAATCTTTCTACAGGAGAGAAGTCCCTGCTTCAGCCGAGAAAGAGGAAGACCAGCAGCCTTCACCAAGCAAACAAGGCGATGGCTTCACCGAGGAGGAATTGGCAGATGCGCTTGACCCTCTCAAACGAAAGTGGAACCCGGAACGCGAGTACGAAGAATGCACAATCGACAAGTTGATTCCAGGTCCCAAAGCCGTTGCTTTTGTTGGCAGAATTGTCAACCTCAGCACCATCCATGGCAGTAGCCAGAAGCAACCAAAGGCGGCTGGTTGGCATTATTTGATAGTAAAGGATGATACTGCTGCGATCTCGGTCAGCTTCCGTCCCTCACAACTCACTTCTCCAAAATGCTCACTTTCGTCTGGCGTAGATCAAGCTTTACTTCTCTCGCAGCCAGTATCCCCTCAAGCTCGGCCAGCTTCTTTCCATCTGGACAGCCTTCATCTCCGATGCGACAAAACCAGACTCAATCATAATCACAGGTGTTGTCGTCTACGCCAATCTCTTCCCCGGTCGGGTCACCTCCGACCACGTCATGATCCACACCAACAGCGCGACTGATAGCCTCTGCCGCACACCTCTCGAATACCGCAAAGGCAAGCCTCTCCAAGGCCTCATGACACTCGACAGCTATCTTGGAAGCGGTGGACACGATGGCGTTGTCGGAGCCAAGATACTCGTATGCGTTAAGAGCATTGGAGCAAAGAAGCGGGTCTCGAAGAAGACAGGAGGCGAGAGCGATTTAGCTGAAGTCAAGCTGTTCGATAATACGGGGGAGATTAGATGGACGCTTTGGGGCGAGATGATTGAGTCGGCAAACGACTGGCAGCCTGGGAAGACGATACTGCTAATTTCGAACCCCGGGCATAGGGTTGAGATGTTTTCTTGGCAGGGAAGCGTGGGGATTCAGCATTCTACTATGGTGGATGTTGATCCCGATTTCCCAGATGCTGGGTGGTTGAGGAAGTTTGCTGTCGGCTTGGCGAAGAAGGAGAGCCTTTGTGTGGAGTTTCCGGAGGATGTGTTTAATGAGGATGTGATTGATGGCGCTGAACATGGATTGAACCGGATTATTTTCAGACTTGCTGAGATTGATGACTGGTAAGTCTACTCCTGTTGCTGGTTGCTGCTTTACTAAAGATACGCTATTCGTAGGGTCCGTATCGATCCTCGTAGCTCGTTCACAGGTCACATCAATGTCACGATTATGGACATGTCTCTCGTCAAATTTCATCGCCAGCATATGCTTATGTGTAACGAATGGTTCAAACCCTTCATCCCTCTCGAAATTAAACCTGCTGACCTTTCTCCTCTACCTTAGTTGCGGTGTTCCCATCTACGCAAACAAGCTCGAAATTCCCTGCAAGAACTGCTCCAAGCCGCTCAAGCTCTACCTCAACCCCAGAATCATCGGCATGCTCGTCGATGAAACCGGATGCATCGCACCAGGCAAATTACTCTGGAGCGATCGGGCTTGGGAACAACTACTAGGCCGAACAGTGAAAGAGCTTATGAAGATGACTAATGAGGAGACAAGATGGCTTGAGCAGAGAATGATGTTCATGAGAATGCACCTGGTGTTTGGTTGGGAGGAGAGTGTGGGAAGGCTTGCCATCTTAGGTATGAGGGCTTGAAGATATTGCTTACTGATCAGATAGAGAGTCGTATTTGCGAGGGATATGTGCTGGAGGTTTGATTGGATCTTTTGTGAGTGGCTTTTCTTACTGATTGTTTTGCTGAGTGCCGTATATACCCTAGTTAGTCTTACGAAATAAATGCAACGTGCCACTTGCTTTACACTCCATCTGCCCCGTTTTTTTGGAATATCAGCAGCTGTAGAATTGCTAGAAAGTTCCGAAAGAATGAAGCATGAACTGCCTCGACGTCGACGAGATGCATATCGCCATCACCGAAGATTGACATCGGATGGAGCTACTGCTGATAATGCGGCGAGAAATCGGCCGGAGCGAACCATGAGGCTGGAATGTCCGTCCCAAAATTCCACCGAATTTCCTCTGCTAGGTTCTCCGTGGCGAATGAGGGGTTGCACCATCGTCATGGGCAGTTCCCACGGCCCTCAGGCAAGCACGAGCTTTAATTCTGGATAAGTTCTTCCCTTGTTGGTAGCTGGAAGCGAGCGAGGATGAAAACTTTCCTCCACTCTTACATCTACACGTGATAATGGGATAGGATGGTTTTGGAAGGTTACCCAGGAGAGCTCAGGTTGTGATTGGTCAATGCAGCTTAAACGGCTATGTGGGGTATACCCATGCGGCGATCTGCTGGTACCCCGCCCTCCAAGTCGGGCCGTTATAATCTTAACAACCGCAAACGTATTTTAACAGTGCAGACCTTGTTAGCAAAGTCGGTGATCTCGGTGTCATACGCCTTGAAGCTCATTAATTACGCCTATCAACAGCATCAATGGCTGGATAAAAGGCCCGTTGACGTTGGGCCTTGCAGAAATAGGGTCTTGGCAACAACAATTGCCCCGCCCTTGAGATGATGATCTGAGGAAATCATGGTTACATGCTTGCGGATAGTTGCTGCTCTGCAACTCTTGCCCCGCGAATACCGAAGAGAAAAAAAAGTATTAAAGCGTAGCTTGTGTTTCCAAAAATGAAAAAAGGAAACTCACGACGAATCTGCTCGCCATCATGGCTCCTATTCTCTCCTGGTTGGTCCTCGCCTCCACAGCTGTCTCAGCTCACACGATTGATCTGAGAGCTCCATCGAGTGATCCTTTGGCTTCTTGCCCAGGCTATAAAGCTTCGAATGTCAAGACCACATCTTCAAGCCTCACCGCGGACTTGAACCTCGCTGGTCCTGCGTGTAATGTCTATGGAACGGATTTGACCGACTTGACGCTTTCTGTTGTGTACGAGACGGGTGAGTAATCGTTCAATTCATCTCAACCCTTAGACCCTTACTGATAAATAATCACAGATGACCGTATCCACGTCAAGATCCAAGATGCGGCCAACAGCGTGTACCAAGTCCCAGCATCCGTCTTCCCCCGCCCAGCTGCCTCTTCCGGTATCTCCTCCAAGAATGCGAATATCCAATTCCACTACACTGCATCTCCATTCTCCTTCTCAATCACAAGATCGAGTACTGGAGAGGTTCTCTTCGATACTTCGGCTGCAAGCATCGTGTTCGAGTCCCAATACCTAAGACTTCGCACCAATCTTCCAAACAATCCGAACCTTTATGGATTGGGTGAGCATTCAGACCCTCTGCGTCTCAACACTACGAACTACATCCGCACGCTCTGGTCTCAAGATGCCTACGCCATCCCCTACGGCGCCAACCTTTATGGCAACCACCCCATTTATTTCGAGCACAGGGTTTCTGGCACTCATGGAGTATTCTTCCTCAACTCGAACGGAATGGACGTTAAGATCAACAACACTGATGGGCGCCATCAGTACTTAGAATACAATACCCTTGGAGGAGTCTTGGATTTCTACTTCATAGCTGGGCCGACACCTATAGCTGTCTCTCAGCAGTATTCAGAGATTGTTGGCTTGCCTGCAATGATGCCCTACTGGGGATTCGGATTCCACAATTGCAGATATGGATACCAGGATGCTTTTGCCGTGGCTGAGGTTATCTATAACTACTCGAAGGCCGAAATTCCGTTGGAGACAATGTGGACGGATATCGATTATATGGATTTGAGAAGAGTGAGGTTGTGGGTTGAAAAGTTTTGGTTTCTGGTGTACTGATTTCGATGTTTTAGGTCTTCACGCTTGACCCGGATCGATTCCCTCTTACAATGATGCAAGATATTAACCACCATCTTCATGATAACAATCAACACCAGATTCTTATGGTCGATCCCGCTGTTGCCTACCAACCTTACCCACCTTACGAGCGAGGCGCAACGGACGATATCTTCCTCAAAAGATCCAATGGCTCATTTTGGCTTGGTGTTGTATGGCCGGGAGTAACGGTGTTCCCAGATTGGTTTAACACTGACATTCAGAATTATTGGAACAACGAGTTTTCAATTTTCTTTGACCCCACTAATGGAGTCGATGTTGATGGATTGTGGATCGACATGAACGAGCCCTCGAACTTCCCCTGCAACTTCCCTTGCGACAATCCTTACGCTGCAGCGGTCGGATATCCTCCGCCAGCACCACCTGTTCGCACACCCCCCAGACCACTTCCTGGATGGCCATGTGACTTCCAACCTCCTGGGATCCCATGCACTGGAATGAAGGAGAGACGAGAGATCGCAGCTACCGTGGCTCAATCCCACGTTGAACAGGTCTTCGAAAGACAGGCTCCTGGCCAAGAGCTTGGTCTCCCAGGAAGAGACTTGCTTTACCCCAAATACGCTATCCATAACGCTGCTGCATACACATACGCGGACAACGCTGCCGGCGGCGGAATCTCTAACCATACCGTCAACACTGATGTCATCCACCAGAACGGACTTGCCATGTACGATACGCACAATTTGTTTGGAACAAGTAAGTTTTCCCCTACATTCGGTACTGAATGACTGCTAACGGGCATAGTGATGTCGACTGCCTCCTATGGGGCCATGTTGAATCGTCGACCAGGTGACCGACCTATAATCATTACTCGCAGTACCTTTGCTGGAGCGGGTACCAAGGTCGGCCACTGGCTTGGCGATAACGTTAGTGATTGGCCACACTACCAAATCTCCATTCGAACCATGTTGGCATTTGGATCCATCTACCAAATTCCCATGGTTGGTTCTGATGTCTGTGGGTATGCAGACAACACAACGGAGCAGCTTTGTGCTCGATGGGCTACACTTGGAGCCTTTTCTCCATTCTACCGCGACCATAATGGCTACCCACCCAATATCCCGCAAGAGTTCTATCAATGGCCAACCGTGGCAGCAGCAGCGAGGAAAGTCATCGACATCCGCTACCGTCTCCTCGATTACATCTACACGGCCCTGTACCAACAGACCGTCGATGGCACCCCTCTCGTCAACCCGATGTTCTACATCTACCCTCATGACACAAACACCTTCGGCCTTGAGATGCAATATTTCTTCGGCCCCTCTATCCTCGTCAGTCCCGTTGTTGAGGAAGACTCCACCACAGTCGATCTCTACCTTCCAAGAGATATCTTCTATGACTGGTACACCCACGAACCAGTCCAAGGCCACGGAGCCTCCATCGAAATCAACGATGTGGACATCGAGTCCATCCCCCTGCACTATCGAGGCGGTATCATAGTTCCTCAGCGTGTCGCCTCCACTATGACGACCACTGATCTCCGTAAACAGGATTTCGAGATCGTCGTCCCAGTCGGCAGAGACGGCACAGCGTCGGGAGAACTGTATATTGATGATGGCGTGAGTATTGTGCAGAAGGGAACTACGTTTGTGAAGTTCGCGTTTGATGGCAAGACGTTTACAGCCAAGGGTACTTATGGATATGATGCTGGGGTTAATGTAGCGAATGTTACGTTCTTGGGACTGAGTGGAAACCCAAGTGGTTGTTCCGTGAATGGGAAGGGGGTTGGTGGGTGGACTCATAATAGCCAGACGGGAGAGTTCACTGTCCCGGTGGGCACAGCTTTGAATGCTGATTTCACTGTTACTGTTAATCATTAGGTGGATATAATGATGGATGCAGGGAGAAAATACTCAATGGAAGCTTATTAATAATGCTGAAATTGAGGCTAGTGAATGTTGAAAGTATTGATATGTGCCAGTGAATCTAGAAAAGATCTGTTCAACGTGTAATCATGCCACTGAGCACTCCCCGGCTAACATGATCAACCGGCATAAAAGGGGTCTCCATTTCGAAAACATTGTTCTCAGCAGTATACTGCTTATATTCCAGCCTTGCAAGCGGCGACCTTTAAAACTCAATCAGTCCAACCATCCTCACAACCCAAGATTAGAACCGAAACTTACGCGTTCAGAAAATCAAACGGTCCTTGACCATTAATATATTCCCCTTTAACATGAATCCCCACAACTCTGCCAATGAAAATATCCGAGTGTCCAACCAAGCTGTCTCCAGTTATACGGACGATCGAGTGGACTTTGCACTCGAACTGCACTGGCGATTCCGCCACTCGAGGAGGTTTGACGATTTTGCTTTGAAGCTTGTGAACGCCTGCGATGGGGAGTCCGTCGTCCCAGGATTCCAGAGACGTGGCATATACTTCATGGCGAAGATTGTACCTGCCATCAATTCCTATCATTATCGGCATTTCGCAGCATGGTGGAAAGTACTTACGTGGCCATGTTCCACACAAACTCATTAGTATCAATGCACTTGATGACTGTATCTTTGCTGCGCTCTTTGTAGACGGATTGATTTCTTATATACCCATCAGCGTACGAAAGAGTGAGGAAAAGAGTAAGCTTACCAACGAAAAGAATCGTTGGTGGGTCAAACAAGACGTTTTGGAATTGGCTGAATGGAGCTTGATTGTCCTTGCCATCTTTACTTGTGGTGCTGATCCAGCCAATTGGCCTTGAGACTACGAAGGATTTGAAGGGATCGTGGGGGAGACTGCTGTTCTAGCCGGGAGGGGGCTGGTAGAAGATGTCTTCGCGAGGCATTGCTACAATTTGGAGATCAAAGATCAGAACTTCGACGACAACGGGGAATGGTAAAGATCAGATAAAGAAAGCAAAATTCAAATTGCGCGAGAGTTAAAATTGTCATCTTTATACTTTTCAGATCTTGCCTTCCAGTTGAGCTCCTGATGCGACCCTTCTTGACGACTGCCGCAGTGATCCGCAGGGATCCGCAGAATTTTGCTAGTTCTCGGCTTCACTGCTTTATCAAATACTTAGAGCCTCGATATTTAACCTCTTGTTGTAATCATTGGTGAGTAATCAGCTCGGTTCCATGCGCATGGGACTTTCATTGGCGTTTGTGCTGGTCCCGCAAGTATTGTCAGATCTGACTCGTTCACTTTGCGAGAGGTTACGGCCGGTGCGATTCCACCCGGTCCGAAATCCGTGCAACATGAATTGAGGTGCTGAAACGGATAATATAAAGGGAAGGGATTATCGCCCGCACTAGAGAACTCAAAAAGACTTTCCATCCTAGAAGACGGCAGGTTTCTCTCGAGCCCCTCTTCATCTCAGCTACGTCACGTGATTGAGCTCTTGTCTGCATATTCCGGCGGCATGTCCTTCGTTCACCACGGTCCTTGGGACTCTCATTCCCGTCAATCTCGGGTCCTGAGGTTTATCGAGAAATACACCATCAAGGTCGATTCACTAGATCTCACTTCTACGCCTTCAACAGCATTTTATTCGCCGCTAGCGATGTACCACGACAACAAAGGAGATGCACATCTGGGTGGTTCCACTATCTGGGCTAGGATGCAAAGACTGTACGCTCCCTTTTCACGAATCTTTCATGAAGTGGTCGAGGTGCGGGTGGTTCCAAGCCCTGATGGCAGGGATGTGATTTATGGAGAATTTTTGACGCATTTCTGGCTGAAAGGAGACAACGATGAGATCGTGGCACCGAGATTCTTTGTATGGACGATCGGAGAGGCCGTAGATGGTGCTGGCACCGAAGGCCTTCAGTTTGTGGAAGCAAGATTATTTTGGGATACTGGGATTTTGGGAAGGCATGTGACAGAGAAGAACAGGAGGGCGAGGGAACAAGTGTGCGAAAATATCGCGAAGCCAGTGTTAATGATACAATAATCGAAAATACTTGTACATACGAAGGAAAAATTGAGCTATTCCCTATGCAAACACATCTACGCGACTGGGAAGAGAGACCGGGGTAACAAGACCAGAGTGATCTTCCTTGATCTCTCTTATTGTCGTTGAAAATTCCGACTTCGGCACAACGATCTCGCGACTTAGGCTAGACACTGCCCCAAGAACTATCTCGGTTTTGATAACAGCGTCGATCGACTCTTCCTTTGCTTCTTCCTTGATCGCACTGACCAATGTGATCTGAGTCCATCGCATCCATATATCTCCAGGAGCAGTTAGATCAAACAACTTTGTCTGTACCACCCATCCCTGCTTCAGATGGCCTTCTTCATTATAAGGCTCGAGATTAATCCAACCGACCCAGGCTCTCACAAAAGCCTCTGCATCCTTGTCACTCACACCTTCAAACCATTCTCTGTGCCGACTCTCACACCCTCGTCCTTCGTTGCAACGGCCATTGATTAAGCATTCGCGACGATTTTGCCTGTAAAGCTGGCGGTGCACTAGGCGCTCAACTTTCATGGCGTGGTTCGTGGCGACTTGAAACACAACAGTCGGAGTATAGTTGCATTTAGTACTTATTGCCCTCAATCTCTGGGCTACTGTCGTCGTGGTTGTTCCAATCTTTATCAAATCGCAACCGGGGCGTCGAAAACCGTATACAAATCCCGACGGAAATTCCGCAGAGGATATCTTCTCCATAATTTTCTCCATGACATATTCGGCTGCCTCGAGAGAGGACTTGACAGTGGAAAAGGGTTCGAAAGCATGAGAGTCACCGGTCAATGCTGCAGATTTATTTGGCCTGTCCTGGGTCATTGACCTCGTTCGACTGGAAATTCGTGTAGGTGAGACGCATGACTGTTCGCGACGGCGGTCAGCATTTGACCGACTCTGTTCAGCGCTAAGAGGTGAATGTATAGTTGTTCGACCCCAAGATAAGTTACTGCTCGGAGTTGTAGCAGTGGATTCGGGGCTTCTCGAGTGCCTGGGGGAGGTCCAAAGGGAACTAATTTGGGTTTCAGGTGTTTCAACAGCAGCATATTGGCTCGGCTTTCTTATAGGTGTGTGTGGGCTGCTAGTTGTTTCGTTGACTTGGGATATTTTTCTTGATGCTTCCTTAGCTTTGATGACAGCAGTCCAATCCTTGAGCTTGGAAGGTACTTGGTCTTGATGCCATCGTTGACACATTATAAGCCCAGAAAGCTCCTCCAACAATTTCAGAACCGTACTCGAAAGAGACCAGTCTCCAGCAAGCTCTTTCGTGATGGCGGCGATACGTTCTCCATTGCTCTTGTTGATCCAGTTTCCGCAGTCATCAAACCGCTTTCCTCTCCCATGGCACTTGATTGGTTGTCCCACTGTTATTTCAAGTTGTTCCAGTACCTCGTCGACTGAAATCCGGTGAGCTGAAGGTTGTGGTGAGGATGGTTTTGGGTCTTCTTTCGACGCCTCTCGAGCTGGGTTCCGAGACTTCAACTCTGCCACCCAGAAGTCGGATATTGCTTCGGCATTCGACGACCGATGAACGTTTTTGCACAGCAGTAGTGATGAGAGTTCTTGGAGAATTTTAAACCCACGGGTTCCATTATCCAAGACATTGCGAAGATCTTTGAGGAGTTGATCGGCCTTTTCGGCGTCCTGCTCTGCTATGGGGTTGGAACATTTGACGAGTTGTGCCCCCTCACTCTTCGGTGTTCTTTTCGCTTTGTGCCAGACACATCTTCGGACTGAGCTTTTGTGGGGGTCTATCAAGTCCTGCAGGCCCGGAACGAACCATTCAGAGTGAGAGTATGCTAGAACCATGTTTGACAGAAAGGTTAGGGAGATAGGAATGCAGGTAGTGAAGATCTTGGATCAGACTGCTTGTCAGTTCAATTAATATGCCTCCATCAGAAGGCAGCAAAGAGCCATCAACGATGGGATGCAAACCACAAGGCAGATGCCAGCCACAGCCTGGCTGTGAGTGCAGGGAAATAGCGACAGCAGACCAGTTGGCTAATCTTCGCACAAACCCTGTCGACTTCTCGAGCATGCAGAGAAGTGTATCATCAACCCCTCGATCTGTTCATCAAGGCTTACGATTCGTTACACGGGATGGCACGCCGCGTTAAACGCTTTTCGAATCGTGATAGCGTCGCCCATTTGCTGCGCAAAAGTTCAAATTTAGAGTATGGCTTAAACCCCGGAAAAAGGCGCAGAGTCCCATGTCATGTTGGAACACGCAAAATTGCGTGCAGACCAACGTCTCCGGTCTCTCCAGGCCCATTAATTCGTCATTTTCAGCCACCTCTACTTGCACTGCCCAAGGCACACCTGTTCTTTGAATCTCATTCTTCCCCTGAAATCTTTCGTTCTCGATACCATGTAATAACGTCAATGCTTTGATCAAGTGGTTCGGTCTCTGGATACGGGCCTTCACGCGGCTTCCGACAAATTATGCTTGCCGAAGCGCGTAGTGGATGGCGGAAGCCCGGAGTAGGCATACTTTGTCTTAAGGAGGCCCACTTGAGATGTTACCTGGATACTCGACATGGATGGACAGATGGTTGACAACTTTGATGATGCTGTGAAGCATCTGGAGGTCTACTCTGTAGACAATGGCATTATCAACAACCCATGCAAACACATCAAGAGGCAAAGCGCCCTAGTTCGTAGTTCAATCATTTTAACAGTTGTGTTGAATTGACCAGGAAATCCTGAAACGGGATGAAGGTGAGTCAAAGGGTTCACCGCATTTAAATATCGCCGGCCCGAAACCATGTAAGCGTTCTAGCACGTGACATTCTTAGTGGCGTGGAGAAGGATCCAGGATTGAAGTACAGGTCGTCCTGTCCATGTTTTCAGGAATCAGTGTCTGTTGCGGTCAGTAGTTTGTGAGAATTTGAAGGAGTTCACGGAGGCATCGCCTCTCAGACTTCTTTCTCGACCCAAAAGCTCGGAGAAAATACCCAAGTGGGTATCATTATGCATAAAATGTATTCTGCTCCACCAGGATGTGTCAGAATTCGTGACGGATCAGAAACTTTGGAAAGACCGTATCTCACCACAACAACTTTTTGAAGAAAATTAAGTTAACTATGCGATTCTGCACTATCGGCAGTACAAATCACATAAACATCTTAATTGTTTATTTCGAAAGTTGAGAGTTTTGTTTTCGTTTGAAGAATTTCCGGCCGTCACGAGTAGTGTCACCCACTGGTGCTCGTTTTGTGCTTGACATTATTAACAAGGATGAACCATTTTGTGCAAAGCTCTTTGTCAGCTTTCTCCCAATCATGCTCGTGATCATGATGATCAATTGCCTTCTCCGCCTCAGCATTCATCATAAAAACCAGTACACCTTAACAGCCTTGGTTAGCGCCATATCTTCCGTCGAAGGTTGAATTACTCACCCAATTCTTGCACATATGAGGAACATCCTATCCAACAAAGTTCCCAATCTCATCCGTCTCCCACTCAAGCGTCACATTGGCTGAACACTTGATAGAACGGAGCAAATAGTCAAAGCAATGATTGGTATGCGTGATCAACGGGTTCGGAGGCTGCGCTAAAACATTGAAATGCCCTTCGATTTGCCCTAGTATACCTTTCGAATCAAATACTGAGGAAATCGGCCAGCTTTCCTGAAATAGTCCAAGGTGCGAGCAAACGTACCAGTCATTGCATCTGGTGTATCATGCTCAATTGGTACATATGTGTGTTTGGGCTCTTTGGAGGGAGCCCATATTTCTCTGAGTGATTCAATGCCACCAGTCAAAGGGAGGCTGCAAAGTTAGCATCTTCCGACACCATCCGGTTGGAATCAATCACGTCCAAGGAGAGCTTCCCAAGCCATGTCTGAATCCTCAATTGGAGCTTCTTCGAACATCGGAATCTGCTGGAAGACTACTGTCCCATCTGACACTATATTCATCAACTTCTATTTCTCTTGATGAAAAAGAAGCATACGGTGTAGAAGCTTCTGCAGTTTCGTTCCCCCGCTTCTAACTATCTCCCCTGGAAACAAATTCATCAAAATAATCGCGAAAATAAAGCACACAAAACGCAGCCAACATGAGTTGCAAATCAAGAAAGTAAGACTTTGGGCCACTTTCATTGAGATTTTGAGAGCTGATCTCTCCGTTTTTGCCATCAGAATCCTCTGGCAAGGGGTTGTAGACTCCTCTTCCGAGGTTTTTGAGAGAGAAGCTACACCACATCTTGAATGAGAAATATTCGAACAGAGATTCAATCAAGAACGTATAATGAGTATGATTTTGAGACGAGACGGTTTACTAGAAAGCTTAATTGAGATCTGGCGACCCTCATCATTCGATGATTTTTGCCGCAGATTTTATCGACGATTCCACTCGACTTAGGTGAAATATATGAGCTTGAGGATCACTCTCATCCATAACAGAACTGATCATAACCCTTGAAAAGTCGAGAATACATCTGAGACACTCAATGCTCCTATAAAGGATAACAAAGGAAGGAATCGAGCGTGTATGATGACAGGTTCATGGGAATCATTCTCAATTCGATCACGTGATCAAACCTAGATCCTCATTGTCTCTGGTCTTGGCCTCGTTCAGGTCGAATTCTCCATTTGACACCATTTCCATGTTCCTCTACGATTTTTACAAATCAATTTGCCTTCAACTTGCCTCTAAACAACCGGGCCCGGGCCTTCGGTGCAAATATGGCTTTTGGCCACGTGTTGGCGGAACCTTGGCGGAACATTGGTCCAAGGACGAAAGTATATATAAATGGGCTGTTCCAAGCGATATATTGGGGTTTGCAACTGAGAACATCTAATCTTAGTTGAAATCACAATGCGGGCTCTCGGCTTTCGCTCCTTTGGAAAATCCGACAAACTCGAGCTATTAGACCTACCAGTCCCATCCATCATTCACCAGGATGACATTCTCATTCACGTCAAAGCAGTTAGTCTCAACCAGGTAGATGCCGTAAGATCTCTGGGATATTCAAGACTTTTCGAAACAGTCAAGTATTCTTGCCCTCCACCAAAACAAAACCCAAAAGCAAAAACTGATTTCCATCAGACTTCCGTTTGTGATCGGCCACGACTACGCAGGCATCGTCTCAGCCGTCGGCTCATCAGTAACCGACTTCTCCCCTGGCGATCGAGTTTATGGCTTTCCATTCAGCGCTAGATCTGCAGCTGAATATTTACTGCTGTCATCGAGCTTCAAGTACCACATTTCCAAAATTCCGGACGGCTGGTCGTTCGAAGAAGCGGCTTCTTTGCCTACGGTTGCTCATACAGCTGTCCAAGCACTTACTCGCGCTAATGAAGAAATTCCAGGTGGCTTGAAGGGAAAGACAGTGTTGGTACCGGCTGGTCTGGGAGGTGTTGGGACGATTGCGCTGCAACTCTTGAAGCCTGTCTTCGGTGCTGCACGAGTCATCACGACAGTATCTTCGAAGAAAGTTGCTTTTGTATCCCAGCTACTGAGCGACGGACTGATCGACCAGATAGTTGACTATACGACGCAAGATGTAGTGGCCGAGATCGGGAAGGGGACAGTTGACTTCTTCCTCGACACGGCGCACACGGCTATGTCGTACATCGCGGTTGTCAAGCAAGGAACTGGAGTCTTGTTCACGATAACTGGAAAGTCCGGAGAGACAATGGCGAAAGACTGGTCCGAACTGCCATGGTGGTTGATGAAGCTCATGGACGCGATGGATGTGGTGTTCAAGTGGAGAGCATCGAGATGGGGAGTGAGATATGATCATGTGTTTACACAATTCACGAGTGCTGACTCGGACAAAATTGCTGATTTGGTGAAGGAAGAGAAGCTGAAGGCTATCATTGGGAAGACTGTGGAAATGGATGATTTGGAGGCGGTGAGGAAGATGTTTGAGGCTGTAAGTTCAGGCAAAGGCGCAACAGGAAAGTATGTAATTAAAATCGCATGATATTTAGACAGCCAGACCATCAGCACCGGAACGCTTCTCCTCGCTTCGAGTTCGCAATGCTTGCTTGGTTATAGGTCGTATCAAGTCAATTACTTGCTGTAGATCTCATCATCATCGCCACTTGGGATAGCACTCTCTTTATAAAAGATCTATTTCTTCTCTAAATAGAGCTTGTCAGTCACGTGCAGAATTAAAAAAAAGTGGGAGAACCTACCCCCACGCTTGCTATAGATCTCGTCATCATCACCGCTTGGAATGGCCTGTCCTTGTAGAAGACCTGTTGCTTTCTATTGAAAATACCTTAGTGCATCCCAGCACATCTTGGACGGGAATACGCACCAGCACGCTTGTTGTAAATTTCGTGTTCGTCACCACTTGGAATGGCGCTGTGCTTGGTAAAAGATTTGTCTCTTGTCTGCATCTCGTCAGTTTTTGGCTTTCTCGGAGAGGATGTCAGGGTACTTACCCATCGCTGGTGCAGTTGGAAGAGGAGCCCCGAGGCTGGCAAAGACCGCAACGAGTGCGAGGAGCTTGAAGAATGCATTTTGATCTGATGAAGGAAAGGAGTGGGAGGGCAAGCTGAACTGTTCTTTGGTCTGCTGAGGCTGGCGGGGGAGTGGGGCGAGCGCCGCCTTACACCTTTCAGGTAAGTGGGAGTCTGCCACCAGTCCCTGACTTGGTGTGGTGTTGATCAAAAGATCTTCTTGAATGGCAGCGATTCGTGTATTCAGTGCCCCGTTGTACTGTCCCAATAGTACATGCTCCATTTCGTAGTCGTGGTCCAAATGAGGAAGTATCTTAAACGTGGTAAGAGGCCGTCAACAAGAACGGACTTTATCGCGATTCTGTCGAATCCATATCACTTGGAAATTAACCTGACATCACCTTTGCAAGATTCAGTAATCCATAGGAAGGGGTACGAAGGGGTATATTTGAAGCTTTTGATATGCTGCACAGTGGTACAATCAAGCTTCTTCGTGCCGCACGCGGTTTGTAGAGGTGGGGACAGGCCTTGGCATAAACACCTACCGGACGTAGACAAGGACGAACGACGATGACCACTTTGTGCATAAAGATACGCATCTGATGGTACCATTACCGTGTTATCATTGAGAAAGAATAAAAGTACAGGGGATCAGATAGAAAGTTAGCTGATCCAGCTTTCCGAGCTGAAATTTTGAGTGGATTTTGCAGAAGCCGGGAAGTCAACGTGTGCTGACATCGAAGCTCTCTTCTCTTTTTCCCCACTTGAAGAAAATCAACACTCAATCGCCACCGGAAAGTACAATGGCTAGTTTTCCAAATGGATTTCCTCGAGAATTGGAATTGTGGAAGCGCACGTATTCAAAGACGATGAAGAGAAGGAGAGCTTGTCGCATGCGGCTTCGCTGTCAACAGAAATTTTTATGGTTAAGCCTAATTCGAACGGAAGCAATCGCATCGTCCAATGTTTGGTAGCATCTAATGTCCTGCTGCTTGGTATCGTAGCCTGGCTGTTACTGCCTTATGGATTATTCCATCGCCAAGAAATCAATTCGCTGCTTAAGCAGACTTCTGCTTTCTGTAAGAAATATTAGACAAAGTACTTGTACGGCAATACTAAGATATCACAGCTCCTGTCCTTGAGAAAGTCGAAATACCGACCAAGCTGACCAGGATGAACGGCACATTACTCACGCCGGACGATCCGCCTTGGAGTCGCCAACTCTTCACGCCTGAGACCGAGGCACACTGGCACACCTTCGATCTTCCCTAACATTGAGCTCAGCGCCGACGAAGTTCGCCCACTAGGCAAGGACCCCGCAACCGTCGCGAACTTTACCGAAGACTGGGGATTCGGAGAGAGCTCGTATATGGTACAGATTGACGTCTTCCATCAACTGCACTGCCGGAATCAACTTCGCACAGTGGCATTCAATGACCATCCTCACAATCTCAAGGAGCCTCCAAAGGGCCATGGAAAGCTATGGTGGATGATTATGGAGCATTGTGTTGATATGCTGCTGCAGAATCTGATATGTACGCGAATACGGATCTTATTACTCTGCAGTGGGTGGAGACACAGCCTCATCCTATGCCGGATTTTGCGATCGATCATCAGTGTAGAGATCTTGAGGCCATTTCGAGATGGCAGGAGAAGGTCGGCGTGGATTTTGAGGGGTTGCTGACAGTGAAGATGCCGGAGAATGCACATATTGTGCCCGTTGAGAAGCACTATCGGGAGCTGTTTGGAGTCAATGGTTCAAATTATTGAGGATTAAAGAAAACTATTTGACCTGAAATTCCAAAAAGACTCTACGCAATACATCGACTCTTCATTTGCCTTGGGGAAGGATCCACTGCGTGCTTCCCTTTCTCGCCTCGACAAATTTGACCCTAGGCACGTCCCACTTCGAAAGATCCTGCAGATGGTCCCAATTCGCTATATCATTATGAATCTCCTCCATGGTGATTTGACCCTCTGCGGCTCAATATATATGTATTGGGAAAAGACTTAAGCCAAGCGCCTACCTTCTAAGACAGCCTGCCTATCCTTCGCACGCTGATCCTTATATTCTTGCATGAATTGAACCTTCGCTTCTTCCATCTCCTGCCATTGTCCAAGATGCGAGTCCACGGTATCCCGCTCAGAAGTTGACATGCGATTGCCAACTTCCCATGGCTGTTGAGTTGGTGTGATGAACATACGTCTCTTTCATTTTCTGCATGCTCGAAATCTCCCACAACGAGCAGTAATTCTCGAACGCCGTACATGAAGAGGGTTTCAGTAACACCCAGTTCAGTTTCGCTATCCTTGTGGTAGAACCAATCATCAATATTGACTGCCATGCGCGCAAGCTTCGTTGGACAGAACTCTGCGTGATGAGTTAAACTTATCACGACATGGCGTTGTGCGGTAATCTAAGCCTCGACATTTACCGCAGAAACATCGAATATCGTTAGGGAGAGAGAAGTTCTGCCCAAGGAACCCATATCCTATTGATATCGAAGTTGACATAATTCTTGATTATGCCACTCTCGTCCCCACCAGAACAGTACCATGGGCCGAAGGTGTAGAAATCAAGTTTCAAAGCTATTGCCTCTGTTCGTGCTTCTTTGCAGGAATTAACAACAGAGTTAATCTTGCTTCTGCTCATAACATATTCGCGCAAGATGTGAACTGAGGAGTCTTGCAGGCAAAACGCCAGATCATCTTGCAATGGCAAAGTTAGTCATGCGGCATCAATCGAAACATACGATGAAAATCTCATGACTTGTCGACGTTTAGGATCTTTCAAATAGACCGGTTTGAAATAACAACTTCAATCACTCTGCGGGTTTGAGTGATTGTGCCAGAGTAATCAAGCATATTCGCTTTCCAAGTACCTTTTTCCAGTCAAGAAAATGGCACGAATTCATATGAAACATAACTTACTGACGTATTTCCACGGCCAATTTTTTGAACGGAGGAAACCTCATCCTCGGATTCTGTCGCAGCGTCACCAGATCGGTCTTTACAGTTCCCAGCTCATGGCGTAGTCCAAGGTTCTCAGCCTGCAGTTTTGTAACAGAGTCACGGAGGGAATTGACCGATGCGAGAAGAGAGCTCAGAAGGTCCTCGGATACCTGAATAGCGTTTGGTTGCTCCATTCCGCTGATATCGTACCGGTATACGTTCAATTATGTTCAGCGATTGGGATCCGATGAGAGCCCGTTCAGCATCTAGGATTCGGGTCTTCACTCTAGTTGAGAGAATGCACCGGTAGTCGACCGAACGTTGGTTGTCCAATGCTCGGGATGTTTCACGTGCTAGAGCTCGAGGTCGGCGTGCAGGAGGTCAGTTGGCACTCGGAATGTAAAGCCATGGAAACGCAGTCGTTCAACCCGGAACGTTAACTTCAAATGTTTGGATGAACGTGAACTTTGGGGGTTGACGCGTTTCAAAGGGCGAGAAGCAAATGAAATTAACACGTCACGTGTTTTTGTTGCACGTCCATACTCGACTTCCCTGGCGGAAGCAAACGGGCTCCGAAAATCCGCTAAAATTATAGCGCCACTGTCTCCCGGGGAAAATATCAGAAAATTTTGGTGTGTTGAGAATGTTTCAATCTTGGATCCATGGATGCTATTCCCTGAGTTTGTGATTATTTTGATCCTAGAAGCTCCTGTTGTCAAAACAGGGCCGCATCTTTAGACGTTTACCGAATCAAGTTTCCAAAAGCAAGCCACCACAACACGACCTCTTCCCAATTCAATCTTTATCTCAAAACAGTGATTCTCATTAAGTCATAGCAAGTGTGTACAGTACAATCCTAATCCACTAAAACAAGGTATCCATAACTCCATACGTCACACTGTCTTCTAAGCCATCGATGCGGTAGCAACTCTATTTCCACGCTCCAAGTTTCTTGCTGCTCCAGTCTTCTTTCCCTGACCCGGTCTAGCCAGAGTATACTTTGCGAATGCACGAGCAAGGGCCTTCTTGCAGCTGACCTTCTGACTTCCAACGAAGGAGTCAATTGTGACTGCGATGGCTCGATCAACGTCTTGGGAAGAAACGTAGTCGGAAAGTCGCATTCTGCAGAAGGCCTCGCTGATGCGCATGATGGCTTCAAGATGACGGACCTGTTCTCATGTTAGTCATGATCAGGTAATCAGTATGGAGGACTTACAGTGATTGGGTAGGCACCAGTTGCCAATGACTCTCTTCTCATATCAGCGAAGAGCTTCGAAACTTTCTCCTCGTCGATATTATAGAGTTTGGGGCTGCATCTTTCTCTTGCGTAGAGAATGTACTTTCGAAGCAATTCTTGCGAGATTTCTCCTTCTTGCTTTGGCTCTCCACCATTAACAGCTCCGGCACGCATACCAGAATCATGCTCAACATCCATAGCATCTTGGTTCTCGTCAATTGCTTGGGAGACTGGGTGAGATCTTCCGTGAGAGCCGACGACAAATCTGGCAAGCCTCTCATCCTCAGCAGGGTCCACAGTATCGCGAACGACGCAGAGGATGTCGAAACGAGACAAGATGGGCTCTGTGAGTTCGACATTCTGGGAGAACGGAATCGTCGAATTGTAGCGGCCACCAATTGGATTTGCTGCGGCAATGATACCACAACGAGCTTGAAGAGTAGTGACGATACCAGCTTTGGAGATGGAGATGGTTTGCTGTTCCATAGCTTCGTGGATAGATGTTCGATCCTGATCGTTCATCTTGTCGAACTCGTCAATGAGGCACGTTCCTCTGTCTGCAAGAACCAAGGCTCCTCCTTCCAAAGTCCACTCGCTCGTCAAAGGGTCTTTACGAACACTGGCTGTCAAACCGACGGCACTGGCTCCTTGGCCAGTAGCAAAGACAGCACGATGGGCAGTCTTCTCGACATACTTCAAAACTTGTGACTTGGCTGTTCCTGGATCACCGAGAAGCAGAACGTTAATATCGCCACGGATTTGATGCTTTCCTGGTCTCTCTTTGGCTACACCACCAAACAATGAAAGTGCCACTGCTGTCTTAATATCGGTGTGGCCGTAGATGCTGGGAGCTATTGAATGAATGATCTTGTCAATGATTTGGGGATCGCGGGCCAATGCTCTGATTTGATGCTCATCTTCCTCTGTCAATCTGAAGCCAGCAAGTTGATCATGAGACTTGACAACATTGTTAGCCTCTAGAATTGTGGCAAAGACTGGGAAGCCATTTCGGTTGTTGAGCTGGGCATCGTAGTTATTGCGGTAAACACCGGTGACCTCGATCTCCTCTCCAGGCTTAGCCTTGTCAATGAGATCCCAAAGAAGGATGACTTCACGGTGGCGAGGAAGACGACCAGCAGGAACGGTACCAGGGGATTCCTGGAGAGTGAGCTTTTGGTAATTGCGGTAAACAGTCTTTTCGGAATTGAGGTTGAATGGCCCACGAGATTGGCAGTTCTGACAGTAGGAGATCTTCACTTCAACGTTGGACTCCTGTTGGAAGGGACCAAGTCGAGTATGGCACTTTCCACAGTCAAACATAATGTATTTGAGTTGCGGGAAGACACCACTTCGACGAGTGACCACACCGCTGACACGAACAAGGCAGTTCAAATGGGTTTGGCGCAATTGACGAAGAGTGTAGTGAACGGGAAGGTCTGAAATGCGGACGTGGATCTCGGAATGGATGCGCTCGTAATCTGGGTAGTGGAGAAGGGTGACTTCCATGGCTACTTCATCAAACAACTTGAGCATCTCTTCGGGAGCGTTGGCCAAGAAGTAAGCCAGAATAGCCTTTGACGAAGAGAGATGGTCGTATGAGACTTCAAGGGATTCTGCGTTGACTTCTCCGAGTGTTCGAATGCGACTTCCGTAAACTGAATCTCCGTGCTCGTCTGTGTATTCGGTGAGGAAGGCCTTGAATTCCCGTTTGATGGTCCTCTGAACGGCATGTTGAGAAACCCACTCGACCAAGCTGGATGCCTTAACATCTTGCAGTGTCTCAAGGGAAAGTTCCTCTTCCATAATATCGTCCTGCATGTCTTCGTCCTCATCTTCGTCATAGTGATGGCGGCGACGTCTGGGCTGGTTCATGAGGTCGAGGTCGCCGGCTTCGTCTTCTTCGTCCTGGAGAAAAGCAGCTGGCATGCGGCGTTGTCGTGCAAGCTCGCGATCACGACGATTCAAACGAGCTTCTAGTTGTCTTCTTTGCGCTACATCAAGTTCGTCGTATTCGCCATCATCGTCAATGTCTCGCTCGTCGTACTGATCATTCTCGCGCTGCTTGTAGTCTCTTTCGAAGTTGTTGGCAAAGAGGTCGATTCCATCTTCATCTTCAGCCATTTCGTCGGCATCGTCGATATCGAGCGCAAGCTCAACATCGTCCTCAATATCATCATCGTCGTCACCACCGTGTTGAATGGGGTAGGCGGGAGGTGAGGATCGAATATCACCAGCGGGGCTGGATGCGCCAGGACCAGCAGGAAGGTCGTCTTCAGGCTCTCTTGAACGCTTGCGATGATTTCTGCCACTGGTTCCACGATTTGCGGAAGACATGTTGGGTCGAAGAGGAGAACTATTAGGGAAGTGTCAGTTTCGGATTCAGGGGTTGGTGGGTGAAGAATTTAAAGGATGATTGTGTGTACCTCATGACGATTCAATGTCTCAATATGTTATACAGTAACTTAAAGAGAAAGTTGTATTGTCGGAATACTTCGTGAGATGAAAAGTTAGAAGTTGATGGTGAATTGGAAAACGAATTGGGGGGAAAGTCTCAGCGCGTAACGAGCATTGAAAACGCGAGTTGAAGACGCGAGGGACGTGTCGCGCTAGGCTTTCGTGTTAAGTGGTTTTTGGGTCACCTGACCATATCTTCAGAGGGTAGTCAAAAACTCTACAAGATCCGTAAAATTATTTTGAAAAGACCATTCTGTTGAGAAGAGCGTATTTTATTTGTTCTCCAAGTTTCAGCAATTCAAAATGGATTTCCATGGCTCGATTTTGGTTGCATTGTACGCCCTTGTCGCGGCGTAGTATGGGCTCTTTTGTGTCCACCGCGAAGTCGCCTCGACCGTGAGGCTGAACAAACCAAACAAAGACCAACCGCGTATCTTCGAACCTTCAACAATTCATCATCCCCGAATCTTCAACATCTCGAGAACCATCAAATCCAATCGCGCCATCATGGATCCTCCACCGGTCCCCGAATCCAGCTTCACTGAAATCTCAAGCAGCCAGACGAGTGGCCCGGCACGAAGCCAGAGCTTCTCCTCCCAGAAATCGGATGATTCGCATACAGCTGCAGAGTAGGTCCCTGATCCATTCTGGAGCGTGAAACGGGCATAGCCATACTGACACGGCATCAGATTCATCAATAGCCAACTTCAGCTCGAGGCTGACGCGCGCGAAGCTCTGCCCTATGTAAAAACCCTTCCATCATCAAGTTCCTGCAGTGCTGATCATCATTCAACAGAGTATCGAAAATTGTACAAAGCCTCTAGGACCTCTCCGTCAGCAAGTATTTGCTTGCCTAACGTGCAACCCTCGACCAACCAATCCATCCGATCCTTACACTCCAGCTGGCGTCTGCTATGCTTGCTCGGTACAATGTCATGGAGAACACACATTAGTAGAGATCTTTAACAAGAGGAACTTCACATGCGATTGTGGAACTACGCGTCTGCCTGCCACTTCGCCCTGTGCTCTGCGCATACATTCGGAGACCAATACGAAAGGCGGAGTGCATTCTGAAGCCCCGGACCCGAACAACAAATACAATCAAAACTTCCAGAATCGATTTTGTGGATGCGAATGTGATTATGATCCTTTCATGCAGAAGGGAACAATGTTTCAATGTTTAGGCTTGGGTACAATTGAGACTGGAGGGTGTGGCGAAGATTGGTGGCATCCGGGATGCATCGTCGGTTTGGGACCGGACTGGTACGAACATACGAGCCGAAAAGCCACTCCGAGAAAGAGTGAAGGGCTTCTGGAATCCATCACAGAGGTTGCAGAAGTAGTGGTTGATGAATCCAACGGAGAAGCGAATAAGAATACGCCAGTTCCAGCTATCAACGGCACCGAACCTTCAGCGAGAACAGAAGCTGGCGCAGAAGATGATGAAGATGAAGATGATGAAGATCCGCCAATTCCGCCTGGATTCCCCCACGAAGAGGACTTTGAAGGCTTCATTTGCTACAAGTGTGTTGAGGCTCACCCCTGGATCAAGCGATATGCTGGTGGTCGTGGCTTCTTGGGACCAGTCTTCAGAAGAAGTGCTGCTCCCTCTCCAGAGAAAGGCCTTCTTGGCAAGACTGAAGAGCTGATCGCGTCGCATCTTCCCATATCGAAGAAGCGCAAGGCAGACGACGATGCCGACTCAGTCACTTCTAGCGCATCGAAGCGAGTTAAAGAAAGCAGTGACAGCGTTGAGACGAATGGCACAACAGACTCCATGCTACCTAGCGTCTTAGCTGACACAATGACCGAGAGCGCGCCTGCCTGCAAAGTCAAAGCACTACCCTCAGCACCATTAGGACAGCTTTCATTATTCTTCAAAGCCGATTTCCGAGACCACCTCTGCCGCTGCTCCGACTGCTTCTCCGACCTCTCCAAGCATCCACAGCTCCTGGAAGAGGAAGAAATTTACGAGCCTCCTTTTTCAGAAGATGGTGATGATGGTGAAGGCAGTACAATTGGAAGCGGAAGTATCTACGAACGTGGCGAGAGTGCTCTCAAGAATGTTGATCGTGTCAGAGCGATTGAGGGTGTCATGGCGTACAATCATCTAAAGGAGAAGCTCCGACCTTTGTTCCAGGAATTCGCTGGGAGCGGTAAAGCTCTTGGTGCAGAGGATATCAAGGCGTATTTTGCGAAGCTGAGAGGTGATGATCAGGCTATCAAGGAGGCGGGCGATGGCGCCAAGAATGCTGATACAAGAAGAGAGCAGAGCGGTTATTGAACTAGCTACGTAGTGTACAATGCTGTAGGATATGAAAGCCCGGAGTTGAGGATGCATTCCTAATGCAGAAATTAATTGCACTGATTCAGTCTGGACCCTATCTTTTTTCATGAGACTTCTCTGGACCCCATCCTGATGTCAGACTAATGCCAGGAATCATGACCTCAATTGAACATTTCCTTATCCCCTCTCTCTCAGATGTGCAAAGTTGCAAAATGCCGCAAAGAAGCCACTTTTTGTTTCGCCATGCTGATTTGGCAGGTTTGATCTTTGTCTCTCCCCTCTGCCGCGCCGCCATAGCCACTCCCGCCTCGCCATCTCTCATTCTTAAAAGCACGGGACCCCACCCACTTTTTCAATGATTTGGAACAACAGCCTCCATCCTTCCTAATGGCGCCGAACAGCTGTGCAGGAGTTCTACGGAACTGTGGCGAGCTCCAACCAAACCCAGACATTGCTGGGATCGAGGTAATTCCCTACAATCTATTATAAAGAATAAGGCTGATAAGTAACGCTTTAGGTCTGTGTAGGTTTCATTTTCTCGGCAACCGTAACCCTCGTCGCCACAGTGCTCAAATTCACCTGCAGAAAGCCATTTTTTGACATGAACTCTCGCAACCTCCGCATCCTCGATGCAACTCTGAATCCATTAATCTTGGCGATGGCAGACCAGCAAATGATCACAAGACTGGCCATTCTGATTGCGCCCCTCAACGAGTGGACTACAATATCAGGCTACCACTTCAACCTTGTTGTGTACATTGCGTGGTTTGCGAGCTTCACCCACGTGGTGGCGTTGCTATCACTGGGAAACTATATCACAAAGTCTGAAACACTCCTAGTAATAAGTCTGCTAGGCGTTTCCATAGTTTGTTTACTGTTTATCGTGGCGCAAAGCTGCTCTCGAACTTTCGGCTTTACTGCCGGCATTGTTGCAAAGAGTGTAGGCCAGTTCCCGGAGAGGCTGCAGCCTGCCTCGCGCGCTGCTGCGTCCCTCACAGCCCGACGAGTTTTGATGCACGATCTAGAATTACCTTTTTTATTCTCATTATTGTAGTATTCCTGCATTGGTCTGAAAGTCTTTTTTCCATGTCAGAAATCTATTATCTTCTCACCCGCCGCACCTTTTGTTCTGGTGTGGATTGGCTTAATGTTCGGTATATCTGGGGCTATGAGGATACGAGACTTGAGGAATATCCTGGCCTGCTGTTGGCGCCAAATTTAGGCCATCAGAACACATTTAGCTTTGGGCAAATTGTGGTGGTCATACCCCTGATTCTACCATTGTTGGCAACATTAGAAGGATACGTATGTACACTCTCCAAAACAACGAGTTCTTACGGTCCAACTGACTTTTCCATAATACGAACGTGCAAAACAGAGGCTTGAAGAGCAGCGCCAATTAGAAGAGTGGAGAAGAGAGGACCTTGAAAGATCCGCAGGCAGCCAACAAAACCCTCTACCTCGAGAGGCTACCGTCAGAGGACAAAGCACCCAAGGAGAATGATTATTTGAACAGCCTCCGAAGCTGAGATCATCCCTCTTCCGAGACGGAGTATCCCGCAACGCCAAGCTCCTGAGATTCTAAATTTCTCGTATCCACGACCTCCAGAAGTGTACGCCCCCGCCAATCTTCGTCAACATTTCCCGGAGCTGTCACTAGTCGGAAGGTGTAATCGTTTCCGAAATAGGAATGCGAAAGAGCAAGAGGACGGGCGTATGATGGCCTACCTAGATGCAAGACCAAAGAAGACTCGGTGACTGACGGGAACGCGGAGCTGTACTTGAATTTAAAGGGCGTTCGTTGACTGCGAAAGATATTAACAACAAAAAGGCGACTTCAGGCGACATAGACTTCTGGATGTCACCACAAACCTCGAATTTGCACCAATACGAAGACATCACGACTCTTAAAGCAGCAACTACAATCACAGAAAAGAGAAAACGCTCCAGGGTCGCAAGACCGAGTAGAACGCGAATAGCAAAAGTCAGCAACACGGTCCTTGGAAAGGCCGAAAAAAAGCAAGCACTTGAGGCAAAGAATGATCTTGAACCCCAGCCTCGTCGTCATCATCGAGACTTTGATTACATTTGGCAACTCCGATCGGTAGTCAGCAGGCACAGTTGCATCTTGCATCACTTGATGCTACCCCAAACACAATCGTATTAGAAGCAATCAGCAAACGCTCCTTCAAACATAAACCCAGCCCGACCGCAATTTACCCATCCTTGACGTCAAAAGTCTTCTTTCCTTCTTTCGAGCCTTGCGCAAGTGCGAGGACGAGGCTAGGAATTCGAACGTTTTGGGAATTGGGATGTCGGAAGAAGGCTATCGCCGCAATTTCCGACAATCCTTTGCCTTTCTTTAGTAAAGGTGCTTTACTTAGGAGTTTTTGAGAGTTTGAAGACTGTTAGAGGAGGCGAGAGATTTAGGTAGGGCTGATTTTGGCGATACTTTTGAGAACTGGGGATGTGCTTACGGACTTAGTGGGGTGGTCTGGATTGGGACTAGCGCAGAGATGGTGGTGAAAGGAGAAAGGATTATTGCTCAAGGGAGCATTGCATATAGGATTACTGGGATGCAGGAATGCAGATGACGTTAGAGATTGAAGGATTCGGCTATCGGGAATTCCGATTCGGTTGCGGTGAGGCTCAAGTCAAGAAGTTGGGGGTTAAAGGGATTCGAGTGAACGGGATGGGACTACTCTTCTCAGGGGACAACTTGCAGAGCAGACTACATACAGTGGATGCCAGGAACGTTGACCGCATTTTCATTTTGGTTTTCATGTGGGTATTTCAAATTCTTAAGAGAGGTCAAAACTTGGCATCCCCGCCCAGTTGGTTGCAAGATCTCTTTTGACTCGCAACAGGGGCTGAAAGGCTAAGTAAAGACACTTCTATGAGGAGTTATACGGTCCCGCAGAGACCTAAATTTGAGGGGAATGAGGTGTTGTCGAGGAGACTCATTGCGAAGCCATGTATCAAACATGCTCGTCCTGTCAATTTATAACCTGTACTTAAACAACCAAGAAAGAAAGCCTCCTCTCCAAGTCCTTTACCCCGAGCCGTATTCCCTTTGTCAACGCTGGGCACTGTTTTGCACCGTTTGACCCAGTTTACCTTCGACAAGGTAAGTGCAGATGCTACTGAGCCCCCCAGTGTGCTCTCAGCCAATCCCAGAATGGTGTCGGAGTGACGTTAACGAGTGCGTTGAGGTTCGGTTGAACAAAATCATATCTTCGTTGCTCGGTAGCAATGAGCTCCTGGATACGATTGACCTTTGCCCAGTCTTGAAAGTACGTCGCATGCTGTAGATGAGCGGCCAAATCTCCGGGCTCGATGATGTCGGTTGAGAATAGTGCCCCTGACTCTGTCAGCACGTCATCTCTCATAGAAGAAACGCAAAAATTCACCTCCTTTGACAGCTTCAGCCCACTCTAGTATCTGAGTTACAGTCCTTCGATCTCCTTGCATTCTGAACTCTCCCGGCCACGACTGCGGATCCAAGTCAATAGCCGCAACGAGGAATCTTCCCACGTCGTTGACTGAGATCATGCTAATCGTCGTGGGTTGACCGGAATGAGTGCGCTCGACGATTTCCGCGGTGCCAGCTCCAATGTCCATCAAGTAAGAGCCTTGATACGATACTCCGGTCGAGAGTCCAATTCCCATCGCCGCCAGACCCCCACGGGCAAATCTTTCGTAGAAGACACCACAAGAGAAGATAGTTGAACGCATCGGTCGACGTTGATGAGACCAGTGACGAAGCCGATCAAGACACGCTGCTCTGCCACGGTCTAATGGATCATTTGCGGGTCGACGTCCGGGTGGTCCTTCGAATTCTGCTGGGACGAAGCGACGGACGTTGGAAACCGCTGCTGCATCGATGAGGTTGATTTGAGGATTACCAGAGACCGTCGATATGACGAGGTCTACACCTCTAAGATTATACTGAAGATCAGTCTGGTTGTTGTAGTTGACAACGACGACCTGGTATCCGAGGCCTTCGAGTTCTGGTCGAGCCTGAAAAGTCAGCCAAGGTCCCCAATATCATCGAACTTGTTGAGGAGACATACTATTCTAGATAATATTACGAATTGGTGAACAGTCTGGTGAATATAGTAGGCAAATATCTGTGCTAACCCACCAGAGCCTGCTATCGCTATTCTCATCATGTTGTCTTGTTTGGAGAGGCTCGCCATTGAGAGAGCTCGGATGAAAACGGCCGTTCGCCTTTTATTGAGGGCCACAACCTAAACAATCGTCCGACATTTTCACAACCGTAAGGCAGAAGATGTCCCTGTACTTCAAGAAGTCGAATAAACTTCAAGACTCCCAAGGCAATTAGTCACGCGGTGACTCAAGATCATTCGCTGTTCTGTGAATGGTAGACTCAACTCGAAGAAAGCTGGCAAATTTACTACGATTCTTCAAGTAGGTCCCATGCGGGACGAATGACGTCTGGGGTCAAGACAACCTGCAGACTCTTTCTTGCGTTTGACAGGATAGCGACGAAGGTAATGTGATATTGAGCTCGCCAGGATGTTGGGAGTGTAGCGAATCGGTTGTCCAGGAACCCTGCCGGCGTTTGAGTTGTAGTAGTAAGGGATGCGTTTTTCGCACGAAATGGAAGAAAGACCGAAAAAGACAGGTTAGGGTAGTGACTGCCTTGACTCCTTTGAGGCTCTTTTAGTTCTGTCCCGGCAAAAGATTGGGAGTCGTGCGGCATCCGCCGCCCATAAGCAACACAATTTCTGTAATGGGAACCGGTAATATATCCTGTACCTGCACAAAATGTAACGTTCAGACGTCTTTAGTTCACAGGGCTGAACAATCCCATACCAGTGGTCCCAGTGCCAATGGCAGTGGTCGTCATTTATTTCAGCCCTAACCGCTAGAATCTTCAGAGCGTTCACACCCACCAAGCCAGAGTCGGTCAAAAGGAGTCAAATCCTAACCCCCCACTTATCCGCGCTCAATGATTCAGCCTTAACACTAGTCAGAAATTTTCCATTAGTATAGGGATTCTGATTCGGTGGGTGGGGCTTTTCATCCTTGAGACGGGTTAGCCGTTGGCCATTTCCAACCTTTTGGTCAGCAGCGAACGACACTGGAGAATATCGATGAGATAACGGGGGATTTTCCAATTTCTTGCTAGGGTCAACCTCCAAAAAGTTATGGTGAATGCCTTCAATTCGCACATGCCGGTTTAACGTTTCCCAATGTCGACAGGGGGAGAAGCCAGCCACGTTCCTACTGAGAAAGAGCCCGACCGAAGGCAGCACACGGCCAATGTGAGCCCTAACACTAGGCATGCGTGTCTATTTTAAAAAACGTATTATCCTCGAATCAGATCACCTAATGTAAGAGAAACACGGTAAGGCTATGGGGTAGCTTGAACATCTGCTAGATAAGCCTTACATTCCACCGTGTGTTCGCCGCTGCAATCCAACCTTTCAAGTTTGGGGACACCACTTCACTACCCGAAACAGCCGAACAGCGAAATACAAAGGTGCAGAACGGAGGAAAGGTGATAATCCTGCGGGGGCGGCAGGATGTACCCGGTATCTGAAGGCCGCTTTAGAGCTTTCAAGCAGGTTTGGGGGCCATTTCGATCCAAGTTTAAGAGTGCGACAAAAGTGCAAATATGGCCATGTGACAGAAGATCTTCATATAATCTTGAAACGACGAAACTTTTCTCCAGTCATAACTTTAGAGGAGTTATTTGGGTGATTGGTCGCTTTTTCGAGGGCGAGGTATTGATTGGTAGCAGAGGAAGGCATCGATCTTAAGGATGTCGTCGTAAGGCTGAATCGCAGGCGCTATAAATCTGCAGGAGCCTGAATCTGCATGCAGCCTGCACTGTAAAGGGTGGATGGATGGATCCTTGTTCATCATAAGGCGTGGTGCGGCTGACGAAGGATCAATAAGAATATTCAAGAGAGCACCATTTGAGGCTCTTTTCGACAAAATATCTCAAAATAGTGCAGCCTAGGCGGGCAAGACACCTGCAATTTTAGGGAAAGTATTGCCACGTGACCGGCTACGTAAATTACCCCGCGATCCCCAAAAGGGGTATTATTGGAAGGTAACTCTTTTGCTTTTACGAATTGCATCCTCTAGCCTTTTCTTTGTCTCTAAACCGTGGCCGGAGCTAACCGCTTCAAATCACCTAAGATTACTGTCTCTGCGGAACAACTCAAGGAGAATGTCCCAAGATTTTTCCTCTAAAAAGGTGGACGTGGCCAAGAACAATACACTAGTAAATGAGTCTACAGCAACCTTCCTGTTTGCAGGCTGATGTGGGTCTGAAGACCTTATTTGAGTCATAATAAACACTCAAAGTTGAGTTGCGAATAGCAAATCTAGCAAAATCATTGAAGTGTTTGCATGAAGAATGTCAGCTCTATAATAATGGTTTGCCTAGTCCTAAAAGTCCTGAGAATATCCAAACATGCTGTATAAAGATATAAGCTTGCTCTATATATCCGTCATAGCCTTTTATTATGACAAAGCATTCCCATTGGAAAAAATTCGAAAGATATTTAGAAAATATTGCTGTTCATCAGACGAAAAGTGGCCTTAAGCGACTGACGCTTGTCAAAGTTGCCAACATGACTCACAAACAGGGAGTTCAGACGATCGAATTCACTGGAATCTGTTGATTCTTATCGTTATTTTTATCGCCGATGAGTCCCTAAAAATAATCAAACATGCAGGAACCAGGAATAACACACATGCGACATTCAACGAGCCAACAGCCAACGATTCGCAATGGACTACACTGCAGAGCTCCCT
Source organism: Gamarada debralockiae (assembly GCA_002803225.1). Taxonomy (NCBI): domain Eukaryota; kingdom Fungi; phylum Ascomycota; class Leotiomycetes; order Helotiales; family Hyphodiscaceae; genus Gamarada; species Gamarada debralockiae. The sequence goes on along the minus strand of NXFV01001553.1, from coordinate 17,898 downwards.
TATGCGAACATTCCACCAAAGGGATCGCCAGAAAGACGTCCTTCGACAAACGCACAATTGATCAGAGGGGGCAGTAGTCAAGGCATTGCCATAGGCCCCGCTACTCATAGTTCTCACAGGCTTGGGAAAGGACGCTCTGTTTCACCTTCGACGAAACCTACGTCTCTGCCCTTTAGAGATCGCTCCTCCTTGCGTAACTCTCTTAGCAACCAATGTATGTACTAGATACGAGGTTTTCTGCCCTGGACTTCAGAGGCCACTTTCCTACTTGGCATAAACCACATTGACTGACTTGATTTCAGCGATCCAACCAATGCTGGACGCCCCAGATCCCCTTGGACACCCCTCAACAATCACAACTTCCCCGATACAAGACGCTTCCTGCCAGTACAGCCCCTGCCTCCAAAGGCTGGACCGTGGACCTTTGTCCCTGCTGTAACAACCCATCCTCCTCCACGCCGCCCTGGAAACTTTGGAGGTCTCAACCCTGCATCGCAACATCCAGTACAGTCCCTTCCAGCATCAAAGGTAACAACTGCGGCACCAGGCACTGGCCAACAACTGTCGTCATATGATGGATATGTGAGTCCTGCCGCCATCACCCACCGACAAGGCGATCTTCCGCTCCGGATGGCACTAGAGGAGTTAGAAATCAAGCGAAAAGACATATAGGGCGATAACGAGAAGCATGGAGCAGTGGTCGTCGTTATTGTCTTTTGCGTTACAAGGCTCGCAAGAGGCAGGTTTTCTGAATCGCTCACAGCGATTGAGCGAATGGGACTTTACAGAACAACTTGGGGCAAACAAAGATAACACTCTATAAGTACAGCTTTCCAAACCCTCAGTCATCATTGATTGGTTGCTTTTTATATCTGTTCTTTTTCATCGTGGCCCGTGAGCCCCTGTTTGCCACGAGCTATCACGTAAGGCAGCAGTCAAAGCCGAGTGGCGGATTCAAAGTAGTTATTTTGAGAGATGGTATTTTAGGATTGTTGGATATTTTATGTGATGTGATACTGGTATTGTTATAGTTCCCCATGTTGTACGCTGCGACGATGCTTCATGCATCCCAATCCCAAAATGAAAATAACCCCTAATTCCGTTGAACTCCCTGAACGCCAAGTAATGCCCCTTTCTTGTATCTCGCTCCGAACACCCAAACAAAAAAAATCCTCAGAGACGGCTCGCAGCTACATTACCAGGTGTCTTCCTTCTCGATTCCTTCAACTCAAAAGAATGATCCGCACTCGATCTCGCATATCGTCTCTTCTTGCGACCACCACAGATCTCGCCGATTCCAGAAAGAAAGCACCCACCACCTCTCTTTCCAACGGTCCGCCTACTTCTCGCATCCTAATTAACACTCAAAAATAGCTCATCCCCCCTCCGCGTCGGCGTCAACTTAGGAATCCACCCCGGCGTACTCGGCAAATCCGTCCTCTCAACCACCTGCATTCCTCCTCCACCAGCCAATTGGGGTCTCCAACCTGGGCTCTTCGCCCTCTCGATATCCCCCTCCTTCAACACCCTCCATTTCGCCTGCTGCCTCTTCTTATCATCCTCATTCATTAACTTCAATGATTGTGCCTTTTGCTCGCCTCTTCTCTTCGCTAGTAATGATGACGCATTCGAATTTTGGGACACCATACTCGAGGAGCGAGAATTGGAGGAGTTTTGTGTAAGGGTTCCGGGTCGTGCGGGCATGTATTGCGGTGTTTGGTTGGGATAATAGGGGTTTGGCGCTGGAGGTTGGTTTTGACGCTGACCTTGCGCTTGCATCCGGTTTCGTTCTCGTTGGGCGTTCATCTCTGCAATCTTCCACGGCTTCGTCCCACTCTGACTCGAAAATACTGCACCGAAATCAGGTTGTGGTGGAGGAGGAACCATACGAATATAATCCCTGCTCAACCTTCCATGAATCTTTGGATAGCTGACTGGGCTCTTTCCTGAAGCTGGACTTTCGACTACAGGAGACAAATCGGTACCTGCTGTCTTGGGCTCTGGATCTTGTGGAGAGGTCATTGAATCGACTGTCTCGAACGACGTGAGTGAGCCGGTTGAGATTTGTCGATCATAAGGTCCACTTTGCTTGTATGATTTCCTTCGAGTGGCGTTAGAGTTTCGACCTGCGTCGCTGGGAGGTAGAGAGTTGTGGGTGGAGTAAATCGAGGATGACTGTGTAATTGGCCTATTGGTCTGGCCTGGGACTTCTAACTGCGGAGGACGTGGGAATGGATCATTTCCTACCACCAAGGGTCGGGAGAATGATCCAGTGGTCCGTCCAAGATTCAGAGGCTTGACCTCGAGCGCTGGAGCTGGTGTAAGTGCAGCTTTGTTCGCATATGGGTTTGGAGGCCTCCAATCGCTCGACGAAATGACGAATGGAGGAGCAGCTCCCGAATCCGGTGGCACTGGGCGAATAGTGCCCCAATTTCCAGTCTGATTGTTGAGAGTTTGATCCGTAGATTCTCGGCCCCAGTCCTCTTGCCCAGCTACTGCCGTATCCGCACTATCGTAATCTTCCTCAAACTGCGTCGCTGTACTTTGCCTGCTTATTGCTGAAGGCTGCTGAACCGGCTGGGAAAATTTGAGAACACCGCCAACTTTTCCTGGTGGCGGCTGAGGCACTTTCAGTGTCAAAGTCGGTTTGTCGGGTAGTAGTTTTGAAGAATGCCGCCGTTCTGTAACTTCGTTCCTTTCTGGCGAAATTGCAAGCCCAATGGTATCTGGTCTAATACTTCTCCGGGAAAACATGTTGGGACTTCCAGTATCTATCCGTGGCGGTACCGGAGGAGCTACCTTGGCAGCTATTCCATTGGATGTTCCTCCTGGTCCTTTTAGCTTCTTTACCATCTCTGTAGGCCCTGTGAATCCATAGCCGGAGGACGGATCCAGTTGAAATGGGAGTATATCACTATCCCGAGATCGTTTCCTTCTTCGCCAGCAGGCAAACAATATCAAAATTCCAACAGCAAGGGCACCTCCACCCACAGAAGCCACAGTGATCCCCACTATTTGAGACTTTGTCAACGTCGGAGTTGCAGAAGGCATCTCTGAAGCTGCTTGAGCTGTTTTCGAGGCATCTGTAGCTGAAGTTCTGGTAGGAGAGCCTGTTGCTGTCTGAATACTGAGTGTTGATGGCGCTGTCGTTCTTGGGCTCGTAATACCGACCAAACTTGAGCCTTTGGAACCTGAATCTGATGCGGTCGTTGGGTTCGGTGCAACGAGGACAATGCTCGGCATTGAAGTCTGCACAATCAAAGTTGCAGTAATTGTGCTATGTGTATTTGGCAGAGCATCGGCCTGGCCATTGCACATCGAGTATGCATCCACCACCACCTCTTCTATATCCTCGATCAGCACTCCATTCTCTCATTTCACTCAGATAGAACTAACCTTTCGCATCCGCTCCCTGACAGCCACCAATACTGTCCTCTGAAATTATACATTGTACTGCACCCTCTCCCACTGTATACCCAGATGTGCTATTATTCGAACAAAGACAGGCTAAAGTCGGGGTGCTAGTGCAAACGCTCGTAGGAAAATTGGACTCGAGAAAAGATTCAAAGCACTCTTGTGCGCAGGCTGGAACGAAATTCGTGAGTTCGGCGGAGAGGGTTATGTTTGCAGCGTTGGCGTGTGTTGAATATAACGATAGAAGGAGGAATAGGCTTGGCCAGCATAATGCCATCCTCAGAGCTATCGAAGTAGAATATCAGCATTGTTCATGTATTCCCCGAGTCTTCGTGCTCCACTACTTTGTCCCAGGTTCCGGTTTTAGGGTATTGAGTTCGGGGTTGTCGTGACCATTCCCCTGGCCTCTTGAGTTCCTCCCTGCTCAAGATTTCCACCCTGAAAGTACCATGAAACAGACAGTTCAAAGAGAGTGGTACTGACCTTGAAGAAGCAGATATAAGGGAGTCAGAGGCGACCAGCGTCTCAAACATAATTATTACAAAACATATACAAAGGTACAACAACTACAGAGACCCATCCCAAACCCGCTCGAAGTACACACGGTGACAATGAAAGTCAGAGAGAATGAAGAGAAACAGTGAGAGAGGAAAGAAGGGGGAAATCTCATACAAACCCTCTCTCTCATCCTGGCATCACAGTTCGTGACGCTGAGGCTGCAGAGCCCGGGAGGCTATTTTCAGCACCAATAGCGTGCCTCTCCACCAACAAAGCATGTCAGCGTCATCTTTACCCAGAGAAAATCAATTGAGAGGAAGAACTCTCGCAAACTTCATGTAGGTAGGCGCTGTCATGATACTTGAACAGCGTTTCGTGCTATTCTGGGAAATTCGTGAGAAATGCTGTTGGTTGGTGAGCAGTAGTCGTCTGGGAAGCGCCTCGTGCCCAGCGCTTAAATCACGTGACATATCAATTGGAAACAGAAAGCCTGTGGAAAAAATCGTCGCTGAGCTTGTTGGTGTAAAAGTTATATACTCTGTTGTATCTAAAGTTGTGATGACTGCATAAGTCCGGATTTCGACCAACTCGCGACCTCGACTTGACCATCTGCAACATTAGACCCTGCACTATTCTCGAAATTGGGTACCCCGTGATTAGGGTCTTCTTTTTTTGGAAATGGATCATCGATAGGCGCTGGTCTCAGTATCTTGATGCATAGATTATAATCAACTGTGTTCCACTGCCTCATGTCTTGGTATTCATTTCGCTGGTCTGCCTTCGCAGAAGTTGCAAAGCGCTCTGCCATATCGCAATTCTGGATACGCTAAAGGATCTTCAGCCTCTCCCAATGCTATCTAACTCAAACAATGCCAACGCCCGCTTTTTGTAAATCCTTCTGAAAGCAAGACGAATTGAAAAGGAAATTGCAAAACGCCTATCTAAGCCTTCAGATTGGTTCCCGCACGGCTTGACCTAGACGTCAAAATCTCGGAGTCAGTATTGCCCAATAAGGCAGAATTTAGAGTTGGGCAACGTCTCTTGAGTCGTCTAATCTCAAGACATGCCTAGAGAGTTCAAAACTCGCGAGATCTCTAAGGTAGGAAATAATGCTTCGAGAATTAGACTTACTTAATCACACTGTGAACAATCTCTTCTGTCTTATCCCAATCATCCTGATCAAGTTTCACCAGGTCGATGCCATAGTGCTTCGCAATGGACTCCAAAGCCATGTAGCTCTTTCGGTCGAAGACGAAGCTGATACTGACACCAACACGTCCAAATCTGCCGGTACGACCGATACGGTGAAGGTAAGTCTCTGGATCAGGCTCACTGTCGTTTCGTCCCTTCATTGGAATGTCGTAATTGATGACCATAGAGACCGACTGAACATCAATACCTCGAGCAAGGACGTTTGTTGTGATGAGGACCTTATACTCTCCAGATCGGAATTTCTCGAGAATGCTGTCACGATCTCCACCCTCGAAAGCTCCGTGAACAGCGACTACTTGGTGACCGTCTTGCCGCAAGCGTGCTGTGATCTCGTCTGCGGTTATTCGCTTCTGTAAAACCAGTTAGCGATGCTCTTCAATAGAATCGAAGATACTTGCCTTCACAAAAATGATTGAAGAGCCGATCGTCATCAAGCCGTACAAATGGGCAAGATTCTCGTATTTTCCATCGCCAGAAGGGCAATCCATGAACATTTGCTTGATGCCTCCGACGGTAAGCTCATCTCGCTTCAGTCTGATCTCATTGGCCCGGGGACAGAACTGCGCCGCATATGTCAAAACCTCATCTGGGAAGGTAGCAGAGAACAGAAGGATTTGTTGAATGTTGGGAAGCATTCTATAGATTGTTAGCTTTTATCTTAGAAACATGGAGTTGAAGACGAACTGTTTGACGCGCATGCATTGGTCGCCAAGTCCTTGCTGGTCCAACATATTGTCGGCCTCATCTAAGCACAACACCTTCATCTGCGAGGTATCGAATTGTCGTCGCTTGATGAGATCCATAACCGTACCGGGGGTACCAACAACGACCATTGCAGCAACCTTCGCATTACGTTCCACAGAACCAGGGACAGCAGCTTGAATGGTTAAGCCTTCGACGAACTGTCCGATGCTTCGAACGACGCCCTCAATTTGGCGCGCAAGCTCACGACTGGGAGCGAGGCAAAGAGCTTGTGGCAGATGAGGCTTTGTGTAGTCGAGACGCGAGAGGATTGTGATGACGAAAGCCGCGGTCTTTCCGGTTCCGGATTGCGATTGAGCAATCATATTTGTGGGTGGGTTTCCGAGGAGCAAAGGAAGTGCCTTCTCTTGAATCTTGGATGGCTTTCGGAAGTTCATGGAGTAGATGCCCTTCAAGATTTGTGGATTGCTGTCGCAATGTTAGCAGAGGAATCTTGAATGATATTAATGAACACTCGCATTCCAAGTTCCTCGAAAGAGCTGATGGAGAACAGAGGGCTGTTCACATCACCCTGAATGTCGCTCAACTTCACTTCCACATCATACTGCGCATCGTGAAGCTGTGATCCGCCTAGAGGCTCAGTCGCGCCATCAGCTTGTCCACCTAACTGCTTGCTCTTGTCATCACCTGCAACTGGAGATGCAACCTCATCTGCCCATGAAGAATGTTGTTTAGCCTCGCCTGTGGTCGCCGATGGTGAGAAGGTACTTGACGAACCGTTGAGTTTGGAGGGGGCTGGTTGTGTGATTCGGTCCGCGAGAGATCCGGAAGGTTTTGTGGCATCAGACATCTTGATGGTTTGTATTTGGGTCTGGAAAGATGTTGTTTGCGGAATGTGGGGTGTTGTTGCGCGAAGCTGAGTTGCCTTGGAGAAGGTCGTAGAGACTGAAGTCGCGGTGTCGCGCGCGTTGGGTTCTGATATTCTTGCAAAAGAGAAAGTCAGAATAAACCAATAAAGATTCAATAAAATTCAATGTTTGATGTTGTATTGAGAATGAAGGTATAAGTAGAATATTTTTGTTATGTGAAGATGACAGGATCTCTACTTGCGCTGTTCTCGGAGCTCCAAAGTTAACTGAGCTGCTCCCAGAATTTTTTGGCGGGGTTCTTCTTAGCGACGTGCCTTGTATTTCAGGGTACACAGCTTTCGAATATAAGGCATACGCGCGGAGGCCGGGACCTTCTGAAAAGGGACACCCCACCAGTACTCTTTGCCAGTTTATGCTGCGCCTTCAACACATCTTACCCAGAATCCCAAACCTCTTCCTCGACTATGAACTTGCACAGTCTTGCATGTAATCCTTGATATCCATGTCGCTGAATTATCACCAAAGTGGTAATCATGGCAGATGTAGATATAGCCCCAAACTTTGGCCTTGAGCTGAAGGTATGTGGACAAAGTACATGCGCAATTTACCAGGCGTAAACTGGACTAACATGTACTGCTTCTCAGGATGCCTTCAAACCAGTTAATGCGTGGGTTTCGAACGGGATCAACTGGCTCGATGATATCCAGCAATTTTACCGCGAACGAAGTGTCATCGAGAAGGAATATAGCGCAAAGCTCAATGCATTGGCCAAGAAATACTACGAGAAGAAGGCGAAGAAGTCGAGTAGTTTGAGTGTTGGAGATACACCTGCTATGACACCCGGGTCTTTGGAGAGGTACGGACAGGGTATGATAAGGTTCTGTTAAAGGCTGACGCGGATGCTGTACAGTGCTTCCCTCACAACATGGACAACACAACTTACTACATTGGAGTCACGAGCAGCGGAACACGATCGATATGGAGGAGAGCTGATTTCCCACATCGCCGAACCTCTGAAGGTCATTGGCGCTCGATATGAAGAACTCCGGAAACGGCACGCAGATTTTGCGGAGAAATTGGAGAAGGAGAGAGACTCTACATATGGCGACCTGCGGAAGATGAAGGCCAAATACGACGCTGCATGCCAGGAAGTCGAGAATAAGCGGAAGAAGACAGAATCCTCCTTCGATTACTCGAAAACGAAAGCCCAAAATGCATACCAGCAGCAGATTCTAGACATGCACAACGTCAAGAACAGCTATTTGATCAGTATAAATGTTACAAACAAGCAGAAAGAGAAATATTACCATGAATATGTGCCGGATTTGTTGGACAGTCTGCAGGATCTCTCGGAATCGAGGACAGCGAAGCTCAATGGGATTTGGTCATTAGCAGCGCAGCTCGAGACTGAGATGCTCAAGCGCAGCACTGATTTCCTGACGCACCTCTCTTCAGAAATACCTCGAAACCAACCGGCACTGGACTCGATGATGTTCGTTAGACATAATGCAGGACCATGGCAAGAGCCACCAAATAAGGCATTCGAACCCAGTCCCGTCTGGCACGACGACGGTGTAATGGTGGTGGATGAGACTGCCAAAGTCTTCCTTCGAAACGTGCTAGGGAAATCCAAGGGACAACTCGGCGATCTAAGAAGGGAGGTAGACAAGAAACGGCGGGAGGTCGAGGGATTGAAGCGAGTGAAGCAACAAATCCGTGAAGGCAAGGACAAGAGAAGTGAAGTCGAAGTTGTTGGAGCACTCTTCGCCATGCAAGAAGAACTCCATCAAGTCGATCACAAACGCTTAACGGCGGAAGTCGAGACATCCACCATTACTGCAGCAGTTGGGGATGTCACTCTAGGCGCCAAAAGCCACAACTTCAAATCCCAAACGTTCAAGATCCCCACCAATTGCGACCTTTGTGGGGAGCGTATCTGGGGGCTCTCGGCGAAAGGTTTCGATTGCAGAGATTGTGGCTACACGTGCCACAGCAAATGCGAGATGAAAGTACCGGCAACCTGTCCAGGCGAGCAAACCAAAGAAGAAAAGAAGAAGCTCAAGGGCGAGAGGCAAGAAGCTGCAAATGGACTGAAAAGTCCCACGGGTCCTGCAGATGGTATTGCTGAGCTTCCAACGATGAGTCGATCAAATACTATGAACTCGTTGAGTTCAGGCTATGCAGCAAGCGCGCATCGTTCAGTCTCGGGTGGTCCTCCGAAAACGCCCACCGAGGAAGCACCCCCGGCTACTAAACCTACCATCAGTGCTCCTAATACGCTACGGAAGAACAGAATCGTAGCTCCACCTCCTGCGGCATACGTCAGCGAATTGCCGGGAAGTGCTGTCAATGGATCAACCGCGTCCACCGAGCAGAAAGGGAAGATGCTGTATCCCTATGAAGCGAACGATGCCGGGGAGCTCACGGTCGGTGATGGGAAAGAAGTCACTATTCTCGAACCAGACGGTAAGCCTCCTTATTTCCTCCTCATTATTCTAATCATCCTAATGTCAAAATTAGATAGCGGCTGGACAAAAGTGCGAGCAGGCTACAAAGAAGGCCTAGTCCCAACCTCATACCTTGAGATCCTACCCTCCGCTCCCCCGCGTCCGGCATCTATCTACTCGAACTCCGGCTCCTCCATGGGCGGTGCCAGCGTTACAACCAAGAAGCAAGGCCCAGCAGTAGCGCCCAAGCGCGGCGCCAAGAAACTAAAATATGTAGAAGCGCTATATGAGTATACGGCACAGAGTGATGCTGAGCATAGCATGACTGAGGGAGAGAAATTCGTGCTCATTAAGGAAGATCCCGGGGATGGATGGGCGGAGGTTGAGAAAGGCGGTGTTACGAAGAGTGTCCCAGCGAATTATGTTCAAGTGGTTTGAAAGTGGAAATGGACAGTGGCTCGGAGATATGAAGCTGGTGTGTGAATGATGATATGCCTATGAGAGATGAAAATTCTTGGAGATGCTAGGGCGGGACGTAGGTTGCATGCATGGGCGAAGGCGTTGTTGGATCCATGAGTTGTTCATGAAGTGCATATTTAGCAAGCATGCAAGTACATTCGTTGTTCCCCAGAATTCACCCCTTTCCTCAAATTATTTTTGACTCAGTATTCAAGATACTCTCGACTTCCACCCCCAGCATTAGGGTTCTGCGTTGTTTTCATTCACGGTTCTGGGCTATTCACGAGCTGTTCGGGAGTTTCAGAGTTCTTTCTCTGTCCCTTTGCATCGCTTGCAGGATGTAAAACAGCCTTTCATTGTCTTTAAATTCCTTGAGCGTTGGAAATAAATCGCGCTCGCTTCGGATGAGCAGGCGGTAACCCCTATTTAAGGACCCGTTCCGCTCTCTCTTCCTAGCAAACAATCATCCATCCTACATCTCCCCGAAACCCCAATAAAAAAGACGCAATACATCCGCACATCAACCCCAACCCCAACAATAGCAGCACTCGAGCATCAGCATTCATCACAACAACATCATGGCGCCAGCAGAGAAGAAGGTCAAGACAGACCACAAGCCGGAGAAGACAAAGACCAACGCTGCGACTTCGAAAGCAAAGAGAGGCTGCAAGCCAAAGACAGCTGCGCCCATCGGGAAGTAAATCCCGGGGTATATTTTTTCCTATTCCGCACGAGTTCAAGAGCTTTACTCTTGAGGTGTACTACTCTACAGAGCATGTCTGTAGAGTTTAAAACTCATTAACTGCGCTCCCCTCTCTCTTTTTTTTCCTTCTGAAGCAAACGTATCTCCACGGTTTTCACAGTCTCGGCTGCCCTCAAGATCGGCGACCTCTCAGATCTCAGCGTTAGCGGTGTTCGTAATCTCCTCACAAATGCGGAGATCAAATTCGAGAAAGGCGCCCTCAAGCCTGAGATTTTGGCCATCTGGTGCCTGTCCAAGCTGAACATCGTGGGACAAGGTGATAGAGCAAACAGCGAGCTTCTGGCGAAGGTTATCGAGTGGACGGGAAAGACAAAGAGCAAGCTCCCTTTTGCTCTTGGGTCCAAGCGCTTGAGTGCTGAGGGCCATAAGTGGAATCATATTGAGGCTTCGATTCGATATGAGTGAGTCTTCCCCTCTCTAATTTCTCATTTGTGAGGATGTAGCTGATGTTTGATTGTTAGGATCGAGAGAGACATCGGCTTTAGCAGACCCGAGCAACATCTCTGATGATGAAGATGGGTCGGAGTTATCAGAGGGCAACAAGGGTGAAGCCACGATCGAGGCTGCAAACATCGATTGGAATACCTACATTGTCGTCAACTGAAAAAAGCATTCAGGAACCGCGGCGTTGGCCTCCGCCTTAACTTCAAGAAGGCAGATCTTGTTGCCCGTCTTAATGAACTAGACGAGGATAATGTCAACGATGAGGGGAAACTCAAAAAAGTAGAACGAGATCTCGGCATTAACAAATGGCCAATGACTGGAGTCATGACCGACAAAGAAAGCAGGTGCCGTTGCTGAAAATTCTACGCATTTGCATCGGAAACCCTTGCTTGCGGGCTCTTTCCTAATCTGGAGCGCCTCGATTTGATTAATGGAAGACAAGCTCTTGCTCTGCAAGTTTAAAGTAATTATTTCAATTTGCAACGTTTAAACACTGCGGTTTGCAGCCCTCGTTCATGATCCGACCGATCTCTTCCATTTCATCAAAACTCACACGTGACGAATATCACGGAATAACTTTTCAAGTTTCAACTCACAGCCTTTGGCAGGTGGAACTTTAGACAAGTCTTATAAGTAGACAGAGACATGCATAGTAATGTGGAGAATCACCGGTGGCCAATCTGGTCTCCCCCAGGGTCGCAGGAGGTGATCTGGGTTCATGCGAAACAGCACGTTCCAAATTACAGAGTGCCTAGGCAAACTGTAGCTCACATCTTGAAGACCAGAAGAATCCGAGGAAAGTTCTATGTCTGTTTTACCTCATGCTCCCAAATACACGCAATTTCACGATAATTCGTCCGGCCTCCTCGTCGGGGCAGTAAATCAAAATGCTGGCCTGTACCAACTTAAATACTAGATCGAAATGAGGTATCAATTGCTCCACTAGTCTTCACTGTTGAGGCTACTTACGATAGGTTTACCGTTGGTGCCAAGGGAACAAACAAAGGCGGTGATTCGACTTTTCCTGTCTCGATGCTTGGAATCGGGCCTCAGACGAAGCTGTTCATCTCAAACAAAATTTGGTACGAGTGATTGATTTTGGGGCATCCACTTGGTAGACACTCATCAATTTTGAAGGCCTTCGTGAAAGAAAGAAATGTAGATAAAGAAGTGGCTGTTATCATCGACAAGGCTGGCCAGCGCAGTTGCTCTCGTAGGCTAACATTGTTTGTACGACCCATCTGTCTTGCTAATTGTTACAATTGAGAGTGATGATGACACATTACGAGTCCTCAAGCTGCCAACTCTTTGCCAAGTTGAATCCAAGGCTTCGATGGACAAATTCATGCTGGGCGGCTGGAGTGGCAATTGATCGCCTTCACCAACCACTTTCATCCCGCCATCTCTATTTTTATCTCCAACCTCCCAAACTCTGGATTTCATGCATAGCATCGACGTTGTGTGAACCCTCAAATATGATGATAGGCATCGGATACCGTCATAACGTCGAAACAGAGTTGTGATTTGCAGATTTCGGACCCATCCTGAAACTGGCCCGAGGGGCCGATTTTTAAAGTTAAGAAATTATTTGACATCACCGAGACTGCCTTTGATTGGCTCAATCATCACGAGGGGCTAATCTCGTTTACTGAGATGCCGTTTACGGTTTGCCTCGACTATTTGATATTTAGATGTTCAACACGATGAGCACGTGAAAACATATAAAATATACGATATGGAGGCTGTGCAAAATGAGACCTGCAAAACGTTTGGAATTTGGTTACTGCGTTGTATCCACTTTGGTCTTTCCTCTGAGCGTGAATTTGAAGACGTTTGTTCATTGGTCCCTGGCTAGAATAACCGGGGCCCCTCGTACTTTTGTCCTCTAGGCTCCACACTAAAGCCACCATCAAACTTAAATCCCTGCCGCCAAGATCACCACTCCTGAATATTGTCTCTGGTTCGACCTGCTCTCACCACCACACGGTCTAGCCGTTTGAGAAGTCTTGGCATTCCAGCTCTCCCTTTTCTCTCTCGACCTCCTTGATTCTTCTTCCAACCTTTCGAAATCGACAAATTATTCAACTCTCTTGAGGCACAATCATTCGTTTATTGTGACCTCTTTACGCCTTTAATTGAACCCTTCTCTGATCTGTCTCTCATTCTCTCGAGACTTTTCAATCAATCGTTTTTATTAACAATTACCAATCAATTCTTCGACCATCTCTCCCAATTCGAATTCTGTCCATTTCATCTAGAATCGTCTAAAAATGAAGACCTTCGCACTTGCAGCATTGGCTGTGGCCACATCCGTTTTCGCAGCACCTGGTACTCCCACAGAAGAGCTCGTTGCACGAGCATCTTCATCCTCGAGTGCCTCCTCATCCAGCTCATCCCTCACAGCCGTCACAGTCAAGGGCAATGGTAAGAATCCCTGAATTAGACGGGACCGAATCAAGGACTCACATACTACAGCATTCTTCCAAGGAACCAGCCGATTCTATATCCGTGGAGTCGACTACCAACCTGGAGGATCATCCCAGGTTGTTGATCCCATCGCAGACGAGTCGACCTGCACGCGAGACATTACGGAATTCAAAAAGCTCGGCATCAACACTGTCCGTGTCTACAGTGTCGACAACACCGCCAACCACGATGCGTGCATGACTGCTCTCGCAAACGCAGGCATCTACTTGGTTCTCGATGTCAACACGCCCTTATACTCCCTCAACCGTGGCGACCCAGCTCCATCCTACAACTCCGTGTACCTCCAGAACGTCTTCGCGACCATCGACGCGTTTGCGAACTACACCAACACATTGGCTTTCTTCTCTGGTAACGAGGTTATCAACGACGATACCACCACCTCCGCAGCACCATACGTGAAGGCTGTTACGCGTGATATGAGACAATATATTGGAAGCCGCGGATACCGTCAAATCCCTGTCGGATACTCCGCCGCTGATGTCGACTCTAACCGTCTCGAGATGGCCCAGTATATGAACTGTGGTACCGATGATGAGCGCAGTGATTTCTTCGCTTTCAACGACTACTCTTGGTGTGATCCCTCTTCCTTCCAGATCTCAGGCTGGGATCAGAAAGTCAAGAACTTCACTGGATACGGTATCCCCATCTTCTTGTCTGAGTACGGTTGCAACACCAACACTCGTAAATTCGAGGAAGTCGCTGCTCTTTACAACACTGAGATGACTGGTGTCTACTCTGGCGGTCTTGTCTACGAATACTCTGAGGAGGGTAACAAATTTGGTCTCGTCACCATCTCTGGAACTACCGTCACCGAGGGTGCCGATTTCACTGCTCTCCAATCCGCTTTCAAAGGAACTGCCAACCCTACTGGCGACGGTGGATACAACAGCACTGGAGGTGCTTCTGGATGCCCAGCTAAGAGCGCCAACTGGAACGTCACCAACGATGCTTTGCCCGCTATTCCATCCGGTGCCGCTGCTGTAAGTCCAGACATTCAATTTTCAATTGATCAAATGCTAATTATGTGACACAGTTGATGAAGACCGGTGCAGGAACCGGCGCAGGTCTCACCGGCAAAGGTTCTCAAAACGCTGGAGGAACCTCCACTGGAACCGCAACTGCCGGCTCTGGATCCGTGACTGCCGTCGCAACAGGCACATCCAGCGCATCCAGCACATCAACCAGCAAGAAGAGCGCCGCACCCTCTCTCCAACCCCTCGATAAGACCCCTATGATCATCGGCTTCATCGTCGTTGGATTCTCAGTCCTGGGAGCAACACTCTTGTGAGGTGTCTTCATTCCAGAAGATTGATGAGAGAAGGTGGAATGTACATAGCGGAGCCGAGGTAATAAGTTGAGCAAGGCTGGATCTTGGATTAATAGAGGAAGGATACATAAGGCCGCGGCTTGTGTGGAATGGGACATGAATGCTTGGCATTTTCTGGTGTTAACTGCTCCCTTTTGTTTTTTGTTTGCTTTCTGTGATGAGCCAGCTGGTGGTACCAGTATTCAGGACTCGTGCACACTGTATGACAATAGAGAAATTTCAAATTATTACATTGTTCATAGGCCCGCCTTGGGTACTCTCAATTGAAAATACGCCGTTGGAGAAATCAATATCGATGAACTCATCACAAGGAAAAACACATCTCGCTAGTCCCTTGACTGGCTTAGGGCTCATCGCCTTGTTCCACAGATCCTGCGAATCTCTCTCGTCATGGCAACAGTAATCTCCACCCCATATGGAACCTGGCCTAGGACCCTCAAAGAGGTCTTCCTCCTCGCCCAATCCTAACCATTGCCACCAATTTGGAGTATTCACCCAGATTCCCACCCCATCAAGTATATTCTGCTCAGCGTCCGGCAAATTCAGCTGCACATGAGGTGCAAGGTTACGTATCATGCCATGAATATAATGGTTGGAGAAACTCGGAAAACGCCAACGGTTCCAGATGATGAAATGGACGGTAAGCTGGGATCCGCAGATGGTATCTGACGCGATTACCATGTTTCGTCATTCTGGTGAGTACGGTTCCGAGCCAGTCCATTCAGATGCACAAAGCATCAAGATTTTCTGACAATCTGACAAAATTACCCCTCAAAGGTTGCCTTTGCACCTAGGAGAAGAATTCGGGTGCCAGTCGGTATCGGGATGATAAAGGAAGAAAAGATCCCTTCCTGAATCCCGAACGTCTTTGGTGCTCAGGTCAAGGTACTTGTAGACTTGCCTGGCAAACTTCTTCGGAGCTTTCAAGCCTGTTTGAGCTTCCATCTCTTGTCGCATCAGTCTTAGCTCGCGAATGATCTGCGTGCCCTGATGCACCTGTATGAACTGGGCCGCGACGCCTGCGGCGGCGACGAATGTGCTGAAGCCGTATAGGTACAGAGCACTAGACGCCATGATCTTGACTGCGGGTAGCGCACCGCGAACCATGTCGAGTGTATCTTCTCCCCTATTCACAAAGGACATCACAGTAACAAAGGGGCTTCTCGACCTTCTCCCTTGTCTGCCTCCGGTGCTGCTACTATTCGCGCCCATGGTCAACGATCAGATCGTGGATTCCGCAAGGCTGAGCTAAGGAATTCACGACAGTTGGCTTGAGATCGTATCAGAGTTCATTGACTACGGCTCCGAGAGTGAGAGGTCTCAAGGAGTTTGCCCTGAGAATATAAGCACTTTCCTTTCAAATATGAGTCGAGATGTATCGAGGCTTACTGTCTGTCCGACAGAGCTGCTAGGAAGAGCGTTCGTGAGGTAGTTCCTTCGACTATGCCACGAGAGCAGGTGCGCAGGGTCTTGCACAAAGAGATGAACAAGCATCTAGAAATATCAGCGAGTGCTGATGATGCAGTCACCTGTTATGCCATCCCAAGGAGACAGACCTGTTCAAATAAACAAGGATTTTCCATTGACCTTGAGCGGCCATAGGAGGCTTCGCAGGCTTGTCCCTGGGCGGTCAGACTCTGCTTAGATGAAGGTCATCATCTGGAACGTGATCATCTTCAGACCCTGACCGAGGCAAGGCCACCGCGACGACGAGCACAATCGCCCCAATCAAAATTTCCTTGCATGTGTCAACGCACACCGCAATATCCCCACGCATTCTGGCAATGAAGGTCGACGCGACTTGCACAACCCTAGAGAATCCAGTGGAGGAGGCTCGCCGAGCATGGTGTTCGCTGCAACCTAGGCGCATTGGGGTTCTGTGGGGGTGGTGGGCGCTAAGCGAATAGGAGAGATCCACGTGAGGGTAGGTTGTACAATGGAGCTGCAAGATCTCTGCCGGTCAGCAAAGAAGCCCGGCTTCTATGTGATTTCGGTCCATCAATTGAGCATGCGGCCCGAGATCCATCTTTCGCAGCAGTAGGCATCGGGTAAGGTAAGGATGTCAATGCTGCCTTACATCCATGTAGTTACATGCCAGTACTTCCGTCATTTGGCGAGTGCTCGTAAACAGCCCCGTTCATCTTCGATTTTCTTCAACATCGAGCCCTCAAAAACCATTATTCATACACTTAACCTCGAAAGTACTGGTTAATACTGGTTCCCTCAAAAATGAATTCGATGTCGAGCATACCAAATGATCCGAACACTCTAGCAAAGATATGGAGGCAAACTCTGAATCAACGACTCGGCCATTCGTTAAGTTCAGTACGTGATATCTTTCAAAACCTAGTTCTTTGTATGTTACGCAGGGACGCAGTCTTGTACGCCCGAAGAATGCAAAGAGTTGATTCTCACTCTAGGATACATCTGCCGCGGGCCATTGAATGGGATACCGTTTGCCTTCGATTACTTGGCTCATTCCGCACTGCTCTTTGATGCACATACTGAGCACCAAGTTGCAGACATACGGAAAGACCCTGAGGTCAAAAGCACGCCAGGACACAGTTCGTGTTCGAACGGCTCGCAGATCACAAGGATCCGGAGACTGGTATTTGGCAGCCATACTCCGGTACGAACTAAGAAACCCTTTTTTGTTAGAATGTGCAAAGCCAGCAACTGACAAGCCATTTAACCTTAGAGATCCGCGAGGTGAACATCGGCGAGACATTCAAATTGTGGTAGCAAAAGAGCGGAATCTCTCCACAAAATAAAAGACTCGATCGAGCCTGGAACGAGATTGATGAGAGAAGCTATGAATGCTTCAAACTCTATGGATACCGATGGACGAAACAAATCATAGGCAATGCATACAGTCTCACCTCCGATGAGCTCAAGGAGCTTGCAAAGAAACATGGTGGGAAGCCGTATGACCTCGCTCGCAACGCTTGTCATGATGCAAGAGAAAATCACACACATCGCGAGTTATCTTAGGCCGCCGGTTT
Organism: Gamarada debralockiae; assembly: GCA_002803225.1. NCBI lineage: Eukaryota > Fungi > Ascomycota > Leotiomycetes > Helotiales > Hyphodiscaceae > Gamarada > Gamarada debralockiae. The sequence goes on along the minus strand of NXFV01001553.1, from coordinate 274 downwards.
CTGCTCTTCATCTTAGTTCTGCGAACGCAACGGCCTCTGCGAGTCCTGAAGAAGCAGAGGAGCCTGCTGGGACAAAAGGTAGCGATACAGATGATGCTGGATAAAGTCTACATGCTTAGTTTCGAGTGTTCTGGAGTAGATTCCGAGTTATGTGGGATATCACTCGTGGTTGGGGAAGAGTACGAGGTGGGAGTATTCTTTTCGGAAATCTGTGACTGCTGTTCTGACGAAAAGCTTGCCGACTATTCCTTGTGGTGAGCTCATTTGGAACCAG
>NXFV01001552.1:0-95048 GCA_002803225.1 Gamarada debralockiae | reverse complement strand
ATTCCCCCCCCCCCCCCCCAAAAAAAACACAAGGACGACGAAACGTTAACGGCAACGGAAGATCACGGTCAGAAAAGCTGGCAGAAGTCCTGAAACCCTGGGGCTGGGATCTGGAAGCGGCTCAATTAGTTCTACTCTCAAATGATAATGACCGCTGGTTGGACTTTCTTCAGAGCATCTATTGATTGAATTGTTAGCTGAGCATGAAGACTCTGAAATTATTAAGGCCAATACACATTGATGTAAACGCTTCCGGAGGACCTCATTCATGACCAGAAACTGTCGAATTGATTTTGTCTGGTACAAGGGTACAAAGCCTGGAGAAGGTCGAACGATATTATGTTCCGTCGAGGTGTCGATCTCGGCGCACCTAGTCTCCTTCCCTCTTTCTTATATATTTCGAGTCGTATATCCCAATGTCGACAATGACCTTCAAATTTTCTCTAGAATGGAAGAAACGCGAATAATTATCTTCGGCTGCGGCCCAACTGGCGCCCTTCCGCCTACCTCGGACGAAGCAATATCAAGAATGTGTTCTCGGAGAAAGAGCTCGACATCACGACTGATCCAAGAGGAATTGCGTTGGATGTAAATGGAATTAGAGCCATTCAGGGATTGGAACTTTATGAGAAGATATGGAAGGAGATTGGGATGCGGAAAGCCATTATGCATGCGGTGCCTTTTGAGCGGCATGGTGTGTCTGGGATATGAAGAGGAATCTATCAAATTCGTGTAAGTCATCGATGATGCAGACAATCTCTACAGGAGGAAACAAGCATCTTTTCCAGTCCCGTCACAGAAGCCGAACTTTGGTTGCTATCAATATCTCTTGCTTTATAGAGTTAAGACCTGCGTCGATATGGGTCAAGGCAGGTCGCACTGTCGAAAAGTCAGCCACTATTTGGAACCCTGCACTCGCGATGTATCAGAGAGAGAGATTTGTCTCCTCTAAAGCAATCCCCTCCCTTACATGGCCCCCAGCAAATTCAGCTAAACAGGCTGCAAAGCAATTTTTGGGCGACTTCCAAGCTCGCTACCTGCCGCGCTGCACTTCAAAAAGAGGGAAATTTGAAAGAAATGATGTATTGCTCGAGAGCCTGTTAGCTTTATGGGAGGATTGGGGTGCTGGTGGGCAGATTGTTCGATTTGCCGAGCGCAACTCGATTGGTAAAGGGTTTGAGGATACTTGTGGCTGGTGAGGAATGAAAAGGGGAGGAGATTCAATTCCTGAGTTTGAATAAAAGAATAGATCACTGATCGCTTATGTGGGCGAAATGGTGACAGGAGATGGAGTCCTGGTGGGAAGTATTTGCAGTTCGAGAGAGGTCTTTGGGAGACAAAATGTAGGAAATACGAGAGACATATTGAATAAAAGATTAATATAATTGAAGTATCTATTCTCCTTCCCTCCATCTTCAAGCCATTTCTGTCGGAGCCTCCCCTCTTCTTCCTGGTCTTATGTACGTCAGCCCAGCTCACCTTTCTTGGAATAAAGAAGAAGTCTGGATTTGGAGTCCAGCGTACCAGAATCTTCGCGGCTGTTAGACCTCCAAGTCATTCTGCGAAATAGTCTTCGGTTCTGCCAAAGAGCGAAAGTTGCAGTCAAAAAAGTTGTGATTCCGAAGGCAAGACTGATGATTGTATCTGGAGTGAATGCCGATGTGTGGGTTGGGGCTACAAATAGCTGAGTGGCATTTAACTTTGAGACCACTGTCGTTGACGAAATTTCTGATACTGTTTATACAGTCAGTCTAAGTTTCGATTGAGATTTTGAAAGGGAGGGTACGGCTGATAGAGAACTGCATGATTGCGAAAACCAGTAGCTGTTTAAAGAGCAGAGAACTGGAACCGGAATTGTTATGGACAGATCTGAAAAAAAAAGTTCCTCGAGAATAACTTTTCTAGTCGTTGAGTGATCGTGAGAGGCCTCATTATATACACTTCTTGGAAAGACGAACACTGTGAAGCTGATGCTATCGGGCTCACAACTATGCAAGAGAAAGGTTTTTGCGAGCAGCAATCGCAAACACCAATTCCATCCTCTTGCCAATCGGACATTTTGCCAACTTTATCTCATCTGCGACCAATGTTCTATCAGGATCGGGTTTTTGCGCAGTGGTCTCAGCCTTGTCCTCATCATGTGATGACAGTGGTTCCATCTCGGTTGCAATTGAAAAAGAGAAAGTACTTATTCATTGAAGGCCGCACTGCGGCACGGTAGCTGATAATGGGTGATGTGTCATCAGCATTATGTTGGTGCTTCAGCAAATAGGAGAACATCTCGAGTAGGGGGCTTGGGATGGGGTTTTTGCACGCCCGATGTCACGTCCAAAGTCTCGAGAAAGGGATTAGCTTGACGGGGAACGGTTTTTGCGCGGCATCTGATTTGATGCGACTAGGGGAAACAGATGCAAGCCCTGGCGGGGAACACGGAGGGGTGGGTTTCCCGACATTCACCCACCCCTGATTATGCTTGTTTGTGTCGTTGACTTAGTATTCAATGGTGGCTGTTCCTCGCAAAAACAGGGATTGCTACCATCAAGGCCACATAGGGCTGAGAACGTAACCTTCTCCTTCAAAATTTCTTCTACTGTCATTTCTGCTTTTCTGTCTTTATTTTTTGACTTCATTATTGATTTCTGAGTTAGTGACGATTCTAAGTAAATCTTCCTGTTGTCGACATCCGCTCTCGACACGAAGTCTCGCTTTTGAGTGGGTTCCTGCTGTCCGGCTCGGCCTTGTGTTGGAAATGGCTTCAGCCCGACCTGGTGGGCGACCAAAAAATGCCTGGACATCTTCAAGGAGACGAAAACTTGTGCGCTTGTACACTTTGACTACCTTGGATAAGGACGAGATCCAAAAAGCCCTTCGAGCGCATAATTTCAATCCTAGGTACGAAGAGAGTCTCAAAGTTGTTATATCAACGGCTGACGATTTTGGTATCACAGTTCAAGTGACGTCCAGAAAAAGCTACGATCACTGTTACCTCGAGATTACGCAAAGGACTACAGAAAGTTCCGCCCCTCAGACGATATCAATATGAAATTGCGGTTGTCACAATTGGGCCGTCCTGAGCGCGGCAGAGTTTCCAAACCGACACATGGACGGCACAGAATGAACAACCACACCAAGCGCCAGATAAATCCTTCCAGCAATCGACCAGATCCGTCCCAAAACATCCTCTCAGAATCAACTTTCCCAGAACCCAAAACGATCAATCTTCCCTTGCTGGACTTGAGGGGCTTCATAGGCGACGCCAGTCAAAGTGTCCATGAAAGCGACACAACAAAAGTGGTAAATTCGACTGCATTTGTGTGGGACACAAACGAGCTTTATGAAGCTATTGATGGGAAAGATTCGCCAGACCCGGATAGCCAGCAAGGAGAACAATCACTCCAGTCACTCAGTGTTCGTAGTCTGAGAACGCGACTCGCGAACTCCTACCCACAATCATACTTGGAGCACATCAATTCAGTCCTGAGATACTCTTCCACCAATTCTTGGAGATCAAGTTTGGTGTCCATTGTGAGCTGCCTGAGTTCACAAAAGTCGGTGAGATTGGGTAACAGCGAGATTGGTACCGAGTATGCCCAGAGATCCAACGAAGTGGTTAATCATTCTTCTCCATCACTCACGGACGGAGAACAGATGGTTTGGGGTGAACTTGTGGATGAGTCTAAGCTCATACCGATACCCCCCCAGACGCCAGAGTACAGAGACATCTCTCTAACCAGGAGGTCATGTTGCAAATTAATGGCCACCTTCTGTCCTGTTGCACAACAAAACACCCCTTTGTGTGCCGCGTGCGGGTTCGCCACAACGCACTACTGGGCAAGATACTGCGAGCCAAGCTCAAGTGGCTATAGCGAGTTGGGTTGGAACCAGCTCCTTCAAGGGAATATCGATGAAAGAGACCAATTCGGCAATACACCACTCCACTTCTTAGCAGCTTCTGGTGGAGCAACCTTGTCAGCGTTATTCTCCCTGTTTGGGTCTGGAGCCAACATTCATGCAAGAAATACTTCTGGAGAGAGTTTCATGCATGTGCTAAGATTTGAAAGCTTCCCTCACCCTGGAATGCTTGACCAATTCCTGGCACTTTTGAGATGGCTCTCGCACAAAGACTTTCAATTCCTCCAGCGGGACTATCATGGGCGCACCATCGCACACAAATTCTTCAAAACCGCACTTCAGGACTTGCGTGGATATGATATCTCGCAAGCTGTTGGCCAAGAGATAGTCTCAATATTGAAGCTCAACTGGTCGTGGACCTGGTATGATACAAGCGGGAGCTGTCTAAAGAATCTAATCGAGGAATGGTATCCAAACTCAAAAGATTTCTTCGATTTTTTCCCCTGGGGATCTCCAGCCCGAAAGGCAATTACAAAGTCTAATTTTTTTGAATCCCTTGCCAAAAAGAAACGTGCCATGCCGACCTTTACGTTCACTTCACTCCTCCAAGTCGAGAAGCCGTATCTCAAATATCATACCGAGGAACTTATTCGCGTTTTAGAAGAACTCAGCCCTGCAGCACCTGCTACGTGGGTTGACCTAAATGGGGACACGGCGCTCAGCGCAATCCTCAAAATATGGATGGGCGATGATGATGAGTTGTTGTTGACAGCTACTGTTCAACGTTTGTTGGGCCTGGGAGCAGAGCTCCATATGCGAGACCGCGAAGGAAACACGGCGCTCGCCATTGCCTGTCGAAGAGGACTCAGACCTGTTGTTACAAGCCTTCTTAATTCAGGCGCGAATGTCCATAACCGAGACTACAGGGGTCAGGGCATCCTTACCCAAACGAGGAGAAACTTGGTGAAAGCGCAAATGGACGGGGAGGATAAGACATATTCCAGGTTATTGAGCTGTATGAATGTCATCGTTGATGCAGGAGCCATGTCAGATCCGGCGGAGTTAGACGAATGGTCTTTCTCTCTCGAAAGAGCATTGAAAGAAGTGAAAAGGCCTGCAGAACGCACTAGGTGCTTCGAATCCCGAGACTGAGAAGTGGCAATATCTCGACACTGGTAATACAGCCATATACAGGAATTGCTTTTGATCTATGAGATTCTGTCGGCTTCTTGTGGACTGCAACTTTCGGAGTGTTATCGGTTAATGGGCGCCGGTGTACAACCTCCATATCTTCGTGAGATACGCTCGTGGGACTTTCTAAGCGGTTGGGGAGTTTTGTGCAGAACGTGATACAAGGGTAGGCTCTGACGGTGGTTCACAATCTAATTTAAGTTTTTTTGATTGGGAGGGCTTTTTTCCTTCGTGATTGATTGGGGGTGCATTAGGCCCGCGGCGGAGGATGGGGGGGGAAATGGAGTATTCTTATTGTCAGAAGGTGAATCGCAACGAAGACAATAATTTTTGCAGGGGAGATCCGTGAACTTGAGGTACACACGCGACAAAGGATTGATATCTGTTCTAAATATATTTCAAGTCACGGAATCCAACCAATCTCCTTCATCGGCCAATTGATCCACAGCCGACGAGACTCATCAAGTACGGTATGGATCTGAGAAATAAGATAATCACCCAGGCCACGCACCCACCACATGGCATCCAACTTCTTCAGCAAGACACAGAAGTAAGCAAAGATAGCCAAAGCTTCCGGCTTTCTCTGACCAAGAAGCACGAGATAATCTTCCGAGACCTTGTACAACCAAATAAATATGTCCGAAGACTCGATCGGAGGTGTATTTTGATTGTAGACGAGGTTGAAGGCCTGACGTAGTTCATCAATTGCAAAGTTATAGACAGTTCGTTCATCACGATTACATGTTGTGTCGTTAATGACGTGCTGCAGCATCCAGAGATGATCTACTTGCGTCGGTGCTGCGGATTGTAACTGTGCTCGCCGCGCTCCTGCTGCGAAAATAGGCCCCAGAGGTCCAGCGTACAACAAGGTGTGGTCCAAAGATTCGACGACGGTGCGTGTGCCCCGGAACATTACAAGCCATTCTGCTAAACCTGTATTTCCTTCTAAGAGAAACTCGCCTGTCTCACGAGGACGACCCAGCTCAAAGAAGCAAGTGAGTGTCGCAAATAGGTAAAGATCCTCCCCATTCTCAGATGTGATGTTTGATAAGGCAGGAGATCCTTTAGATAATGCAGCATTGTGCAGAGTAATTGCTTGATCAAGGTAAGACTGGTCGTGATCCGGCTTGAGGCGAGCCAAATGTAGAGCTGATAATGCAAGTATGCTGAGCATAACGTAGTCGCAACTGAAGCCCGCCCTGACAACATTATTTTGCCAAAGTATCTTGATGACCTCGTTAGAGGAGAGCGTGAAGCTTGTCAGGGTAACAAAGTTGTAGAGAAGTTCCAGATGTGATGTGTTGAGGGTGATTTCGAAGGGATTTGGTGCGGGAGTCAAAGAAAGAGTGGGTTCGCTTTCAAAACTCTTTGGGGTTGTGCTGTCGAGAGTTGCCGCGCCTGTGCAAGGCGAAGGATGATCTGATGCGGGAAACGAACATTCAAGATCGTGTCTGATACACTTTTCACAAGCAGGTTTTTGCTCGTCACACTACTCAGTCCATGATGTTAGAAATTTAGCCTTGTTTTCTCTAAATGTTCAGGGCGGAATGGTGATACAATTTTACTTTTGGCGTAGGAGATAAGAGTTTTTGTAATTGGACATGTTCCTCTGATGCTCTGCACAACCAGCCGAACAGGAAGAAGAAAACGGCGCTTACTTTGACTCTTCGTTTCTTGCAGTTAAAACAACCCATCCTCGATTTCTTGTGGGCTCTACGCCCAGACATTTTCGCGTTCATCGGTAGGTATGTTGGGCACAGTGTGGCTACTTTCAGTAGGAGTGGGAGATGCGGGTCCGCATACACGATGAACGAAAGCGACAATACGACCACTGGTCAAAATGGACACCACTTTCCGCGGATGAGCGAAAGGAATGCGTAAGGTAGAAAAGTAGTCAAAACGACAAACAACTGCATGAGCGTTTGAGTAGTGTTGTTTCTTGCAGTCTCAAGTCCTCCAGCTTGAAGAAAGAGAATTCCTTCTTCTCCTACTTCACAGTAGAATTAGAGTTGACGCTCGTTAAAGTGGATGACGAAGTTACCATGGAACGGTGTACGTGCGAAGGTGACGCTAAAACGCGGCTGTCTCCAAAGTTGCAGCTTCGGAAACTCTTCGCATGCTCGTATTTCGGATCAAGTATGCGAGAACCGAGAACGAGGAACAGCGACGCAGCTACGCCACGTGACGATTTACACTTTTCCCTAAGGCCTTTTATATCTTCGTCCTTTTATTTGGGTCCTTTAAAGGCGTGGATTGATTCGGAATGGTTGTGCCTCATTAAGACCATAGTAGGAGAAATCCAGCAAGTAACTTCTGGACAAGATATATCTGGAGTGAAAGACGACATGATTGATAGGGAGGTAAGATACCCAGTAGGCTCTAGCTCCAAGATCACCGGATTCTCTAGAGTCACTGAGAGAAGTCAGTCTAAGAATATTGAGAATCGATTGGGAAGATACCAGCGGTTTCCCTCTTCCAAGAGAAGAGGCTTCAAAGATCGGATTGAAAGCTGAAGATAACTTACTGCAAGCTCTAGTGGACGCATGATCTTGCAGTTGCTGACTATAAACAATTTTGGATCAACGGAGCACTGGGAAATTGCGAGTTCAGTGCGTCTCCAATCGTCCACAATCACGTGACGGGTACAGTGCAGCATCACGTCGCACTTGCGGAGGGTTTCCGTGTTTATCTGCGTAGTTTCTCTTGATTTCTATCATTGCAACTTACTAAAGGTTCAGTTGTCCCCTATCAGCCGTGGTCCTTTATTGAAAATCCATCGAGATCATCCGGGTCTATTGTCGAATATCCAGCATTCTTCAGAGCTCGTCCAAAGGCCACCAGGTTATTGCGAACTTGGCAATCTCTTCAGGAGTGAGTTCCTCAAACGGAAGTCCCTCAGGCACCCACACGGTTGATCTATCCGACTTCGCGAATGGATCAAGTCCACGCTGTAGAAGTTTGGTCATCAAGGCCTGTGATCCATTTTTGGCGGCAATATGAAGCAGAGTCCAGCCTCTGGAGTCCCTGAGCTTTGGCAAGCTTCGCACGGGGGTGAAGTTGACCAGAACGTCGAAAGTAGATTCATTCCCGAATATCACAGCGCAGAAAATGGGGAGCCACTTCAGAGTGTAGGTAAGGATCTTTGAGTCTGCACGCAAATTCAAGAGTTTCATGATATCGCTGCCTTGGCCAAAGGCCGAAGCTCTGTGGAAAATCGTCCAGCCGACCTATCTTGAGAATCCCACTGATCAAAGTCAAGACGGGCACATATGTCGAGGAGCTCGAGGGAATGTTGGTTGACGGCCTGAGGATCATAAAGATAATGTGCAGAAGTCCATTTCCTTCGGTTGGTGTGCTCAATCTCGGCCTTTGTATCTAAGAGCAATCGCACGCCCTCAACATTTCCCGTGTAGAATGCCGTATTGAGCGGGCTACTGGAAATTTAATGAGATACAGTTTTCCAATTCTCAAGGCTTTTACTCACGTTTCCCAGTGGCCATAGGTAAGGTTTGGGTCAGCACCCGTTTCGAGAAGCAATCGAATAGCATTGATGCTCTTTTCACGAACGGCAAACTTCAACCGTTAGCAAGTTTCAAGCACTGGGGTAGATAACGAACATATAGCAAAGTCAGATTGTTGGGGTTGTATCATTCGGATGCGCTTTTCCAGCTAGGAAGAGGCTTCTCAACAGAGAAATGTCGTCCTGGAGACAAGCTTTAGGGATGACATTCTGGATTCTGAGGAGAGGGTGAATTGACAAGCTGGGCCATGACGGCCAAGAGCTTTCAATCCGCCCATTCAACACCTTTGAACAAAATACCGGCCATCGGAAGAAAGCTTTGTATTTGTTCTTTCCATCTGATTTGTAGACAATCATACCAGCAGTTATGCCAAGATAGTTATTTATTCTTGTGTCCCAATTCTGAACAAACGTGTCGGGTGTGCGGTTGTATTGATGAGGAGGAGCCAGGAAATCTAACTCAAGGTACTCTTCTATCTTCCCTTGCTCTAAATCTCGTTGTTTCATCATGGCCAGCTCTTCTTCGATCCTTAAGATGGCGGATCGTGTTCCCTCGCCTACGTTTGTAGTCAGCAACAGTCAATAGCGTGGGGATGTATTGAGCTCCCTGAACCTACGATTGGTCCAATAGTAAGGTCAAAATGGCCGATATTTCCGTCTCTTTCAATTGGCCACCAAGTCTGCCACCTTTCCCTTTGTTTTAGCGGCCCCCCAACGAAAATAGTGGAGAACATTTCGAAATCGTGGGAACCGCAGCCTTCAAATAATGTAGGCTCGTTGTGTGGGTTGAGCGGTCTCGCGTCGCGAACCGTGCTGCCCAGTCGACAAAGGCCAATCATCATCCTTCCTCTGCGCTCAAACAACGCGACTTTTTCGGTTCAATAAGAAACACTGCCACGGATCCATGACTGAATATCCACTATAAATCGATGAGATGGACCCCGATTTCAATTGCCCTCGACCAGAAATCTCTCAAACGCGCAAAGTAAGTATTAATATATTTATATCGTTTAATGTTAATATGTGAAACTTGTGATTAATTATAGCGCCGCCGCCTTTCATCCTCCGATGAAGCCGCAGCTGCCTGTTTTCCATTCAACAACGATAATAACAAGTATATATCCGAAGATGATATACCTATTATACTCCCACTTACTCGATCAAATCTGCGACGGCATCATCAAGCAATGGCAGAAGGAAATAGTGATGGAAAGCAAGACCCTTTAACGCCGCCTAAGTCGGCATCAGATGCCACATCTACAATTGATACGCCCTCGTGGTCTTCGAAGAAATCGAAAGGTGCGGACGCAGGCAATATAATGCAATGGCACTTTATCTATGGGCCAGAATCATCGAGGAGAGTATGGGAGGCAGACAAGGCTTTTCGGGACTCGGTGGCCACGCTTGTCCATGGAGCGCGAGATGCAGCCATGCGAGTGGAATCTGCCAATCGATTTCAAAATAAAAGGGAAATTTTACGATCCCGCAATTGAAGCGACGTTGATTGGAGCGTTAATGCCCATACTTGTGAAGGATTCGCGGACGTCGATGGAGGTGAATGAGGCGGTCATACTAGACTTTGACGACTTCCCTGACGAAAACTCGAGACTGATGCCCAATCTTTTGAACAATTCACGGACTTCGATGGAGGTACATGAGGCGGTGATACGCGATTTTGACACCGACTTTCTCGACAAGAACCTGGACATGGAATTTTACCGTGGCTGCGTCCCAATTCCTGACCTGTCCACGGATACTTTACTCGGGAGCCTCCTGACCAAATCGCCCGGTATCAAGAATCCCAAACCGGATATTGTGTACGGCATATCGTTGGATGCGTTGACGCCGGAGCAGCTAATCACTGCCAACAAGCTGATAGAAAGTAGTCAACTATCACCAGGAATTTTGTATCCTTTTCTGAATTTTGAATGGAAGAGTGCAAAGGGATTGTTCACTGAAGCACAAGATCAGGCGCGCCGAGGTGGCGCTGCGCTGGTGAATGCTCTGGCCAAGTTGATATCGCTCGCTGGATCTCCCGAGGCTGAACAAGCTGGTAGCAAGCCAGATATAAGAACCATAGTGTTCTCGTGTGTTATCACTCCCAATTTTGCACACATATATGTACATTTCCGCCAATTACGTCCAGATGGGGAACCTGAGTGGTACATGGCGAAAGTTTCGGGCTATCAAACGGATGAGAGTGAAGATGTTAGGCGGCTAAGGAGAGACATTCTTAACATTTTAGATTGGGGGTTTTTGGAGAGGATCAAAGACATCAAGGAATTGTTAGATAGAGTGAGGAGCAACGGACCTGTGGAGATATTGTCGCCAGTATCGAACGAAAGAATTGAATGGATTTCAAATACTGAATTCTTCAGACTTAAAAGTCTCAAGAACGTCTACTCAAAAGTTACGAGTAAATCATTCTGATTGAGAGTTGTTTGAATTGGCAAGATAGAGCTGTCCATAACTCAGCCCTAGCAAATGATTTCCGCCTCAAAAAGAGCTGCGCATGACTCGGCCATATAAATGAAGATATATATATGCTAGCTGTTTTAATACTAACTATCGGTTCAAAACCTGTCGGCCATGAATCTGTGGGCTAATACTTAATCGGCAATAAGAATATTCAAGAAATGCAATTCACCCGATTTTTGGGCTTGTGCGGAATGTTTTCTACGACATAGAAGACCATCTTCAAACCCATTTTCCTCTACAACACACTGTACAGTTGATTAAATGGAATAGTTCGATTCCTCTATTGTTGTTCCACAATTGATTGAATTTTGGACCATGTCGGCCCAAAACCAGCGTCATCAAAGTACGTGGTTAAACCTGTCAGATGAGCTGGTTGCTATTGCAACAGTTGTGTACACATATTTCGGGTTCTGGCAACCCTCCAATTTTCCTTCCTTAGAGACATCAATACATACATGATTTTACCACACAATATCGTCTGATTCGACAAAACCACCCTTCGTTTTTTAACCCCGCCAACGTGGTCTAAAAGTCGTCGTTTTCTAGAGCTTGACTTGGTCCGCATCAACAGACCAGCGCGCCCAACAACATATGAAAGGCGTAAGTTTCAACCTTTAAAGTGCTTCTGTGGCAGCTAATAGTATAATGGCCCTTGTAAAAGGACTAATCCCACTAGGCCCGAACCCCTCGGGCGATGATCTCGGTGAACTGAAATGGTACATTAATTCAAGACAATGAAATACGATCTACCTATCTCTCGGCATAATAACGGAGCATATGAAGGCGCCACAGAGTCCATGCACAGCCACAACTCAGGTTGCAGTAAGCAGAGCTTATTCTACTGCGCGGTGTGAGTCAATGAACTCAAGATGACTCGACGGCGTGGTCGAGTTACCGAATTAATGCCAGCGAGTGAAAATTAAAAGTGTACAAAACTTTTCAAGATTTTATAAGGACCACCTGCTCTTGTTGTTGGAGATTTACTTTCATTAATCTTCTTCATTCCCCTATCTACTGTCTTTGAATCATGATTACAAAGCCAGGAGCCCGTCGAGCTTTGCACTACGGGTGCGCTCTCACGAACTTTCTATTTCTCGCTCTCTCTGTCCTGATCAATTTCGGTCGAGTTAAGCGGAGAAAAGCCAACACCAAGCGGCACACTCGATTATGCACTGTCCTGCTTGGCCTTGTCATCCTCTCATATGTCACCGAAGGCGTTGTTATAGCAGCACGAGAAGATAGCTTCATTCGTTCTCAGGCACCTCTCTTCCACATGGCCGCACTGGCTGTGATATGGTCCGTTGTTGGAGCTCGACGAAACGCTGCTCGGTACGAAATCTTAGGAGTATCATTGCTTACAATTGTGTTCGAGGTCCCAATCTTGGCTCTGTCCTCATTCCACGGGCTAGGCCACTTGAGACCAACCTTTCAGCTAGTCAGCCAGGTCATACGAATCTTGTTACTACTCTATCTCCTCGCGGGCAGAAGTTGTGCATGGGCTAGGAGTAGAAAAGGGTCAGGAGATGAGTCGCGGCCATTTCTGCGCAGCAACGGAATGGATCAGCGAGCTGGAGAAACAAATTATGGCACTGAACCTCTCCTCGGCCACTCAGATATCGAAGAAAATGATAGCCTTGCCAGTAGTAGCGATGACGATTTTGACAGCGATTCTGATGATGGCGGAGATGTGAAGAAATTGCGTGCCAAGCGGCTTCAGGAGACCGGCAGTTGGTGGATTTACCTCAGAGACTTCTCGATCTTCCTACCCTATTTGATCCCACGGAAGGACCGGAAAGTCCAATTTTGCATTGCAATCAGTCTCCTCTGCCTGGCATGCAACCGAATCCTACATATTCTGGTGCCTCTCCAACTTGGAATCGTCGCCGACAAAATTCTCGCAAAGGAAGCACCGTATGAGGCCCTGGGCATCTGGTTACTGTTAGACTTGCTGAACGGTGAATCTGGTTTAGGCTTGATTGAGGGACTGGCCAAAATTCCCATCAAGCAATTCTCCTACCGACAGGTTACAAATGCTGCTTTCAATCACGTCATGAGTTTAGAGATGGAGTTTCATGCCGAGAGAGACTCTGCCGAGGTGATGAAAGCTATTGAGCAGGGAGAGTCATTGACTAATCTGCTGGAAACGACTGTTGTAGACATTGCCCCGACGTTTGTGGACTTGCTCATTGCGTACATTTTCCTCTACTGGAAGTTCAACATCTATGTTTCTCTTGCAATGGTGATCGCTTCGATCACGTACATTTCAGTTGAAGTCTTCACTTCCAACTGGAACATTGCTTACCGGCGCCGAGCCACGAAAGCGGAACGGGAGGAAGCACGGGTCATGCATCAGGCTGTGCAGGGCTGGCAGACCGTCTTATATTTTAACAGGTTTGCCTACGAAAGAGATCGCTTCGGCAAGTCCGTCGAAGCACATCTCACTGCAAGTAGGGATTGGAGCAAACGTGACGCATACATCCAGGCCATACTGGAGTTCTTGGTTCCCACGACATTCTTCAGCCTCGCTTGTCTAGTTCTTTACGAAGTCTCTCGAGGCGAGGCATCTGCGGGAGATTTTGTGTTTCTGATACAATATTGGGACACGCTTATCTACCCGCTAAAATTCCTCTCTAGCCACTACCGCTGGCTTATGTCTGATCTAGTTGATGCAGAACGTCTTCTGAACTTACTCCAAACGAAACCAACTGTGACCGACAAGGAAGGAGCCAAGAACCTCGGCCCCATCAAGGGCCATGTTGCTTTTAAGGATGTTCATTTCTCTTACGATCCTCGTAGACCGACTATTGAGGACGTCAACATATCTGTCGCACCGGGGGAAACAGTGGCCCTCGTAGGCATGACTGGCGCTGGCAAATCCTCGATTATCAAGCTCCTCCTCCGCTTCTACGACGTTTCGTCAGGGCGGATCGAAATCGACGGCCAAGACATCCGTGACGTGACACTCAGCTCTCTGCGGGACATCCTAGGCGTCGTTCCGCAAGATCCCCTGGTCTTCAACGCAACTATCATGGAAAATCTCCGCTACGCCAGACTCTCCGCCACTGATGACGAAATATATGCCGCCTGCCGCGCAGCCGCTATTCACGACAGAATCCTCACCTTTGCTGACGGGTACAACACCGGGGTTGGAGAGCAAGGCGTTAAACTCTCTGGCGGCGAGTTACAACGGCTAGCAATTGCGCGGGTGTTCTTGAAAGACACCCCAATCTTCATTCTGGACGAGGCGACGAGTGCTGTTGATACAGACACTGAGTCAGAGATTCAAAATGCGTTGGAAATTTTGAGAACTAAGCGGACGACGTTTGTGGTTGCTCACCGTCTGTCAACAGTTGTTGCCGCGGATCAGATTCTAGTTGTGCATGAGGGAAGGATTGTAGAGAGAGGGACACATCAGGAGCTTCTGAGGAGGGATGGGAGGTATAAAAGCCTCTGGGCAAAGCAGATTGAAGCAGGGCTAAGGAAGAAACAGCCCACAATAGAAGATTTAGCAGGTAGTGACGAGCCGTAGAGGAGTCTGTAAGTTAGCGGAACGGCCGGTTAAGCGAGGAAGCCAATGCAATACTAGGGGGGATTAGAATTCGTATTCCGGTTATAAACGCTAGGAAATACTAAAATTAACCCCAACCTTATCCCTTCGCATGTGAGTTTACAAGTGGCTTGGCAAGAACGCGAACAGACCATTTATCATGTTAAAACAAGCGCGACAGTTTAGGGTTCTATTGGCTAGCACTCGTTCTTGTCAAGCCACTTGTAATCTCACATGCGGAGGGATACCGTATTAATTGGTTTATGAGATCCTAACTTGCACATTAAATTTCACCACTTCAGACCCCATTTGCAGGGGTATTTTTGGTGTCTAAACGGGGGTCTTGTAGTAGGGTTGAAGTCTTATAAACCAATTAATACAGTATTTTATATATGATATCGTTATATTCTTAGGCTATCAGGCAGTGACTGCTTAGGAAACCCCCTCAGGAAACCCTTAAATTAAGGGAGGGTTCAAGCTCAAAGTCCATATCTTTTTTGGTCCAGGTTTTTCTGCAGCTGCACCCTGCGCTAGAGGAAAGTTAGCCTTGAAATGCTTACCTGCGATAGGATGGCGGATGACCGGCGAAACGTTCTTCCTTAAAGCGAACCAATAATTAACTACATCTACTCCCCACAGTCCGGGGCATCGGGGCATTGGAGACGGTTTTGGCACGGTCATACCTCTCGATATCCAAAGCTTGTGTATTGGATTGTGGTCAAGGCACTCCCTGTCGTCCTTTCCATTCTTGATTCACGGGCCCGCTGTCTTATACATACCTAACGACTCCTTTAACCGTCCCGTGAAGGATAATAACAATTTCTGCTTTCGGTCCTTTGGAATACTTAAATATTAACAACTTGCATTCCTCAACTTCTTCTGTTCAATGATTCCTTCCCTACTTCGTTTTGCATCTGTTTCAGCTTGCTTAGTACAGCCACTCAAAATAACGGGAATAGCGCTGTCGTCACGTGCGCTCCAAACCTAAGCGGTGAACATTCTGCCGCCTGCAAATGGTGGGTTGGATCGATCCTCCACCGAAGCCCGTAAGGTTCGTAACAGTCTTAGCTGTCGTTTCTCTCTGACTTTTAGCACAGGCGTAATATAATATACTGGCAGAAAATCGTTGAACGTCATCGATTTACCTGACCGGCAAAGCCATTTGGAGAATTGCCTGGAACAGACCGCTTTGCCAATGATAAAGCCTGCCACCCACAGCCAACGCGAACTAGGGTTTTACGTTGTACATGTACGTTTGGTGTGAGATAGTAACTTGCTTGAAAGGTACCCAAGAATATATTACACTCTTCATTTCGTAATACGTTTGCCTACCTCTTTGGTTTCTTTTGGACCACCTTCGCCTATTTAATTTACCTTCTAATTGGTCCAATTCTGACTTTTGAAGTCCTCATCTCCAAAACAAACTGCTAGTACTCGGTTAAAAGAATATTGACACATCGGCTACATTGCTGGCAACGGAGCCAGTAAAAGTCGATCTTCCAATCACCTGTGCCTATTCAGAAGCACGCGGAGGAGCGCCGTGTCTGCCAGAGAGAACCTTGACCGGGTATGTGACCAGAATGGATTTCGAGGTATCCCTAAACTAACCGAACCACCAGACAGTCCAGGTTTGCACGAGTGAGCTGCAAGTCACAGCATTCTTCATACGAGGTACTAGCAAGCTATAGTCAAAATATTCCGAAAAACTTGTACCGGTATTAATGTTTGACGGCGCAACAACAGCCCTGGTCACGTGAGACACATCGCTGCGACAGGCCGCCTCATTCACCCCGTCGATTCAAGGACTGAATGGTGGCTGAGGGAGTAGTTCTCATATCCTCAGATGAGGCATTGGATCTGGACCAGTTAGATCACAATTTGAGCCAAGTACCAGAAAAGCTACTATTGATAATGTCTGTTGACCACTGCGAGGTAGATTCGAAAGGCATCAAATCAGATCTACCGCTTCACATATATCAGCCCCCCGGTATCGACGGTAGCGACCCCTCTTCCAAACCTACATTCACCTTCGCCAAATCCCGCATACGCCACTACCATACCTCAGCCAGCACTTACTTGGACTTAGTCGATAATCCTTTACCAGCTGACTGGCAAGATCCCCAGCGGCTGCAATTGCGCTCTGGTTCTCGAAAGCTCGGCCCGCCTCCTGGATACTCACATGGCGTTAAACTCGTTTCTAACCTGGGTTGCGCAATCAAAGAGATGTACCGTCACCAGCCCATTGAGCCTTGGCCTCCTGCCAAGAGCCCGGACAAGCCAGGCGAGGATCACGATGCCATCTACAAGTCATTGAATTCACTGCTCCTAAAGGGGAACAACTTCGTCATACTGCCTGAAGAGATTCGAGACTACCTGGATGCAATCTCTAACGGAGGCGCTTTCGCGTCCAAGAATTGCATGGCATTGCCTTACGGAAGCAATTTTGGCATATTGAAGCTGATGGAAACCTTGAATCTTCGTTTTCATCGCACAAAGATGAAGGTGGTGATGATGTTTGGAGATTCGCTAGTCTTGCTCGAAGTTAATCGTCTACTCCATGAAACCATGAGCCATATCCATTCTTGTCGATAGGGGGATTCTTTCAAAATACATTTCAGAATGTTGAATCCGAAACTTATCTTGGCCTTGGTTGTTCCGTCCTGGTTGGGCACAGCTGGCGCGGCCTCTCAACATCCATCATTGGCGGAGACGGACTCTTCATCCTTCCCGACACCCATTAGAGATACCATGACACTACTCCCCGGGACAGCTATGCTGGTTGGTAGTGCCGAGTTTACTCTTCAGGAGCTAAATAGAAGGAAAAAGTCTGTGATTGGTATTTGTCTCCTTTTGGTGGGGTTGGTTTTGGCCATGCTTTTGGTTTTGCTAGATTCGGATTTGAATTCAAGGTGAGTACTGCAAGATTCTTCTCATGAATGCATACTGACGTCAATATAGTCAACACTTTGCTCATGGAATGTTTCTCGCCCCCGTCATCTTGTGGTTGGCCAGTTTTCTTTTGAGATCACATCATGGATGCGACTGTGTTAACGGGTGTAAGAAATGCGGAGGTGGGATGCAAGGTGGGGGAACAGCTTGAAGTGACTGCAGGATCTCGAAGCCATGAATACTCGGGCCGACATGATGGCCATCATGAAGGCTTCAGAAAGAGTTTTTAATTACTTTGTAGGGAGCGATTTGTATCATAGAACAAAATAACTTATTGTTTTTTTTTTCCGTCGCAGAAGCTGGATTGTACTCCAGTCAATAATCTTTTTGATCGTGCTCAGATGTTTATATGGCAAGGTAAATGTTGCTAATATTTTATCCCTCGTATCTTATCTCGTGGCTGTTGAGAACTTGAGGGCAGCTCTATCGGATACGATTCTCATATGTGCCCCTAACGCTTACCAGGGGCTCAAAATAGGGGTTCGCTTAAAGTGCGCCACCCGCGTTTATCCTGAGACGATCCAGACTTTACTCCACTTTTGCCCGCCAAGTTGTACATTGCAGCAACGCCATCAGTAAATATGGGAGAGTCAAATCCTTGCATCTAAGATAAGATACTCCAATGAGTCTGCGACTAAGGGATTTTTGAATTGCAATCTACCATAAGGGAACGTTCAAGATGAAGTTTGCTATGGGTAGCTCATACTGCTATTTTCACATCGGGGGTCCACACTTGTGGCGGGAACTTAGTGACTGTTTTAATTTATTTTTTTGGTTTTTATTTTTATTTGAGAGAGGAAGAGGGCAAGGAGCAGGAACATTGTCGACAGGTCGTATATACCATCCTTGAACCGTCGCCTGCACGAAGGTTCACTCCCCTTCAAGTTCTACTCTCTCGGTGGTGCAGTGAGATACAGCTATGTGACGCTGGCAAGAATGGATCTTTATCCGCTAAGCAGATCAGATCGAGTGTCTCAAAGTGCCACTGATGGTCAAACATGGTGACGATCCGTCTCACGTCAAGGGCACAGTTTTGAACAAGAAAATGTCATAAATTTAAGCCTGATTGTCCTTTATCTACTCCTCTATAGACTCTTGTTGAAGCGGGCAAGCCACTTAAAAGTGCGATCCCCAATATCTGTAAGGGTTAAATCTCCTTCAGGAATCCCACCTCGATCACCTTATCCGTCGGGACCCTAAGATTGGCCATCTTGTTCCTCGTATTATCCCTGATCCACAAAAAGATCCATAACAATGCCGTCCTGGCGTAATTTGTACCCTCCTTGATCTTCATCTGCTCTTTGCCCATGATATAGAGCACCTTATGAGCGTATGCGTTTTCAAGTACGGCCAGTTCACTGTTATATCGCTCTTCACCGACCATTCTCCTTTCCGTAGGGATGGTCGTCGTAGCATGGTCCGTAGAGTTAACCTGATTCTCGTCCGTAGTGGTCTCAGGTAGGTCTGATGAGACAGTTCTCTGAAGATAGAGATGCTTCTCACCCAGATATCTGCGGATCTGCTCGGCGATGACGGAGGCAAGATTGGGGGTTATGACCTCGTCGTTGTATCCGTAGCGAACGACAAGACGATAGCAGTTGGGAATAGCAAGTCGTGAAACAGCATGCCGGTTCTCCGGCGCCACCGAAGGGGTCTCAAGTGGCCGTAGATGGAAGAAAACGCTCACTTCTGGCATGGCAGTAAGCTTGAGAACAAACTGACTGAACACTATGGGGGTAGTCTCGCCGGCCTTGTCGAAGAAGATTCCGAAACCCCCCATAGTGCTTAGAGGAGCGCCATCATATCGGTCCGTAAGACGTATCTGGCCGTTAGGACCGGTTGTAACGAAATGTGAAGTGGGAAAGCGATCCTCGGCTTCAGCAGACCATTGTTGTTCCTTGCCGAATCTCCACAGTAGAAGGAAGGAGGCCAGCACGGCGGCGAGCGTGATGGTGAACCAAGCACAGCTAGGGACTTTTGTGAGCGCGGAGGAGAGGTATGTACCGTCCAGACAAGCAATTGTGAGCCACGGAAGGAAGACTTTAAAGGGGCTGATGCGCCACACAAACATAGCTGCCAATGAGACCATGCATGTGTCGAAGAAGGTTACGAACATAACGCAGACCCCATACGCGTTTCCGAGAGATGTAGTCTGAGACGCCGTTAGTATTAGAGGCAATGATGCTCGGCAGGCTGACGACATACATTGTTATAAATCGATGCTACAAGTATTGTTCCAATCATAAGGAGCCAGTTCGCGACTGGGATATAAAGCTGGCCATGGAAAATCCTGAAAGTGTGAATCACTTTGATCTGTGGAAAGTACGAGAGCTTCATCACCTGGGCGAGCAGCTACAGAAAACAGTCAGAGTCGACCTCGCGGCTCGGTCCCGTGGATACTCACCTGAAAGGTTGCAGTTATGATAGCTTGTGAGGCGACAATGGCGGCCAGAATTGCGATGATCAGGGCCGGGTAAATGGTTCCTGGTGGGGCTGCGTTGAAAAAGGGGTTTGAGTATGCCTCTGGATGGACGCTGATATAAGCTGCTTGCCCGATATACGCCAAAAGCAAGCACGGAAACGTGAAGCATAGCCAGCTTAACTGAATAGCTCTCCTACTGAAAGCTCCAAGGTCAGCGAAAAGAGCCTCGACTCCGGTGAAGGCCAGTAAGATGCCACCGAGCATTCTCCATCCCTGTTCCCCGTTGCGGATCAAGAACTCAAACCCGTACCCGGGGTTGAACGCTTTAAAAACACCGGCGTCATATCTAGCGAGGTTGTATATTCCAAAAATAGCATTGAAGCTAAGCCAGATGATAACAATTGGCGCGAATGCAAAGGTGATTTTAGTAATCCCGAGCGGCTGGACGAAAAATAGCACAACTAGGATAGCATCCGTGACCCCAATCACGGTGCCTTTGGAGATATTAGGATCCACGACCTCGATCCCTTGGACAGCTCCCAATACTGATTGCGCAGGTGTGAGGAGACCATCGGAGATGACCATTGTCACTGCCAATACGCCCATGACTTTGAGAAGCCCCCTTGCGAATTTGCTAGATTCCAGGCCATGGCGCACATGTTGGCCCGCGCGTTCGAGATCGCCTGACAAGTGCCTTTTCATTTGAATAAGAGAGGCCTCTCGTGGATCACGTTTGGTGATGTTCATCTGGAGATATGACAGTCAGCTGCGTTGTTTGGAGAGGGGGGGATGGCCCTACGTAGCGGCTAAGCAGAGAATACGTGCTAAATGTCCCCCCCTCGCCCTCATTATCTGCATGGAGAATAACGATCACGTATTTCACCGTCACCATCATGAACAGACTCCAGATGATTATCGAGAGCGCTCCAATGAGGTCCTGACGCGAGGGCGCCGAGCTGAAAGTCGATGAGTAGACGTAAAGCGGACTAGTCCCGATGTCGCCGTAGATGACTCCAATTGATTGATAGGCAAGCCAAAGAAGCATTTTCCCCTTGAAAACCTGCTAAGAATGAACATAGATCACACAAATTAGCTATGGGTTCGGTTCGCACCTGTTTCTGCTTGAAGTCGCCTGGTTTTCGCAAACCAGGGTCATCGTCTTCCCGATCCGTGGCGCTCATTCTACGACCGCGCCTATTAGTGGAAGGAGGCTTGGACCGGGAGCGAATGTTGTAGATGTCATCGTGAGTGTCTGCTGTGTCTGATCTTGAGAACGATCGCGTATTATAGATGCCATACCCTACGTTAGAGCTAACTCCATCTTGTGATTTCGTCTGTGGACGTTCATCTCTCGGGTGCGGGACATCAGCGATTCTAATCGTTGCCATGGTTTCGATAGAGACGAGAGAGGCAGAAGGAGCGACTCGCAAGCAGATCTACACAGCAGTGACAACTGTTGTGCAGATATCTATACCTTGAGCAGGAAACAACTAAGGTCCAAAACCCCACGTTCTTGATAATGGGGAAGTGGCTTATCTTTGATTGGTGGTTGGGGCCGGGGTTGAAGATCATTTCATAATCCCGCATAGAAGGGACTTCTTGGCTGTGGCTTGCACCACGGATAGCTACGAGTAAAGCACCTATCAAGCTCATGTCATCAAAGCATAAAACTGTGACAGATTCTGTCTGACCAACTATAGAGAGGAGCAACGATCAATGGCACCTCAGGGACGCGGCCAGGAGGCGCGTCTCCTTTAGAATATTTCTAGAGCGGAACCTGTGAGTAAACACAGCACACTGCTAAGATATCGCGAACCAGAGCATACCCCCAAACGCCAATGTTTGTCAACCTGCTCTAGGGCCTATTGAAATACCCCGCATTCGCCAATTCACTCCTGAAGACCAGCATCCACATGCCACAAATGTTAGCGCCAAGGTCACACCACGCCTTCAGACTGGGTGTGCTCGGCTGAGGGATTTTCATCAGAACGATCTGAGGCATTTTGGCCTGCTCCAATCTGGATTCGTTGTAGATCGCGAACCCTTATCGCGATGAATGCTGTTCATTGTCCTGGCCCAGGTACTGGCCCGGACTTTGTGTGACAACGACAAGGCACTTCCTGCCCTCTTGCTAATTTATGACAACACGCGGGGTCAAAGATGTAGCAGTCTGATATTTAGAGGCAGTGCTCGAAAGACGAGCCCTGTTGTTAAGACGGCCAGAATAGACACTAGATTGATGGCATCTTGCGTTAAAATGCTAAGTTCGCGGCTTAATGTTCTGTTACATGCCACTTCAATTCTTGTTGAATGACCTTGTAGGCTGAGAAGCTACTTGACCGCGTCCTTCCGAAATTCCTATTCTAGTCCAGCTGTCCTGTGAGTCCCGCCAATCTTGACGTCTAGTCACACGCCTGATAGCTGATTTAGTCATGGCATCTGCTGCGGTACCCACAAGCGCCAGCAACGGCAGAATCACAGTATCAACCGCTCTTATCGTAACACTGGTCGTGCTTATAGTCTTCGTCGCCTGGTTTATGCAACGGCGGCAACGTCCTATCGTTACCACCTTTACACTAACGGGGCATCTATACATGCGTGAGACTAGGCAACGGAGAGGCATTGAAGCTTTCATTCTCGAATCGATACCAAGTGTCAAGTATAGCACAGTGCTGCAGCGAAATGAGCAAATACGACTTGCTGAGGACTATCATTCCCTCTCCTACACTTGTCTACGGAGAAGAGAAGTTCAACCAAAGTATATATCTCCAGAAGCGGCCGCGTTAGCGACTATCGAGGAGAAGGAAGAGGGAGATTCCAATAACAAAAAATCACCAAAGATACAAGCCATCCAGAACAGAGATGAGCCAACACCGAATCACGTGCCAGCGAGCTGCAGTATTTGCATACAAGATTTCCTCGACGGGGAAAATGTTCGAATACTTCCTTGCGCTCACATTTATCACCTACGCTGTATTGACTCGCGGCTTCTGGATTTCTCTGGAACTTGCCCATTGTGGTGAGTCATCTTCAAGTGGCGAAACATATTCAACGATGACGAGCTAACTATTTGCAATTTTGCAGTAGGGATACCTTGCAAAATTTGGTCTCGTCTCCCACCCGGCCCTTGGAACCGCCCGCACCTGCTCTGTTGTCAATCGGAGGACTGCATGCGCGTGCGCCTCTCTAGGTAACCAGGACCTGGGACAGCCGTTGGACAAGACTCACAATCGGCACCATTACCAACATAAAAGCGATCATCATGTTGGTCACATTTCGAATGCTCTGCGTGTGGATCGATTGTAAAATGTTGTGTGCCTTTTGCCAGAAGATATTTTCTGATGTTCTGGGGTGCCCCTGGGCCGCAAATATCTTACTGATCCATAAATTCGGAGAAGTGGACGGCATACAAGTTCACCAAGAACGTCTACAATATATGAATACCGGTTCACTTTAAAAGAATCTGTTCGGTTATGGATAAGCTACCGTCCGATCTGATTTTGAAGTCTCACAGCAATCCAAGCTAGGGGAGTCTGGACTTTTCTCAGGGGTTAGAAAGCAACTATCTCTCTGACCAACCAAGCCCCGATACTGCGTTTGCCCTGGAAGAAGCTCATAGTCAATCAAGTGGTATTGCTTCGCGAGATCTGACCCCAGATACCTCCCAGTCTCAGAGGATCGAGGGGAGGGCATTTGAACAGGTACAGTATGTAGGCGGGTGGGAAGGATAGGATCTCGGATCGCGATCCAATTCCAACATGATGCTTTGAGTTGGACATCAAGGCGTTTAGGAATGAGGAAACAGGCAATTGCATTAGGGAGGAGGGATATGCGTTATTTACGGTAGAGACAGGAAAGCTGTACAATATCAGGGCACGACGGCAGAAATAAAGACGTGATTGTTGATACTGAGTAAACAACCATGTGATGGTGATTTGAAAAGCATGTAGTCGGAAGAGTGAGAACTGCAAAAGGCAGAAAACAGAAAAAAGCGACAAAGAAACAAGTCTTAGTTTGATATCAATAAATATTCAAAAGGCCAATACACCGTGCCTGGCCGCTTCCTTTGCGAGATCTTGGTGAAGTAATTACGGACTCCCAAAGCCACTCTCATGTATGCGTCCGAGGTCGGCCACGCCACTTGCTGATCTCGAATGGCCAACGATGCTCTGCGCTGACAGAAGAACGTCGTCCATGCCAGAACTGCAAAATTGAGTCAAATCAAGTCTCAGGAGCAAAGTGCTTTGTCTTGGCTATTGCATAAACAGCGTCGGAGATACTAGCACATGGGACTCCATATCAGTCAGTCAAATCCGACGCGCAGCAGTGAGAGCTGCCGCAAAGACAGGGCATTGGCCAGAGGAGCCACAACAGAAAAGTACAGTACGTGCATGTCCTCTCTTGGGAAACGATTTGCAAGGTGCTGGATGCTTCTATTGGTGCTTTCATCAGAAGATATTGAACTTTGGGTGCGTCGAGACGGAGCATCTTCGGAGTTCGGTGGAGCTTGAAGAGAGCCAACATCTTGAGACTTTCGACCCCCCATTTCTCCGCTAAGGCATAGAGTGAGGCATGGACAAGAAGTATCTCACGAACATTCTCGCTGGAGCCAACTTTCATAGCGCGTTCGCAGGTCTGCAAAGTTGGATAGAGGTTTGAGGAAAAGGTAGTTGAGAGAATTGAAAGCCATCGGCGGCGCTGGCAGATCCAAATATGCTTTTCGTCTTGTTATGCTTCTTCGAAGGAAAACCGAAACACGATTCGTCGACTTCTGGTATTGGCTCGGTTTCGATTCGAGGTGGCTAAGACTCTTCCTTAACTATGTCTTGTGGAAGACGCTGACCCCTCGTTTTCACGACGGTCGTGGGATCGAATAATCTCCCGTGTATGCGAATTGGGTAATTTGAGAAAAGGTTCTCTATCCACGTCCTTCCACTTACCCTCACCAGCCAGGCTCTCTGACATCTTTCCTCGCATGAGCGTAGCTAATGCAGGGGATTGATCTGCGGTCGCCGCCTCGTGGACCACAAGTGGAACCTCATTTATGCTGACGATGAACTTGAAAGTTCTAGAATTAAGTATACTAGAAGCAGAAAACGTCAGTAATAGATCAGGTCCTGATGTGAATATGCTGGATCGTCATCGTGGCAGATACTAACGTTTCAAAACGAGGCTGATATCTTAGATCTAGTTGTATAAAACTTGAGACTCGAGCTTAGTCCTATCTCAGCTCGATATCCTTCACGTTGATCCACGATCAAGCTGGTGTCCTGAAGAGCTCTAGCACGTACAGAAAAAGGACTTAAGTTGTCAAACAGAACGTGGCGCAATGCTGTCGCATTTGCGCAGACGCCCATTAGGCGGGTTCCAACATCGGTAGATAGGGGCTCGTGGAGGCGAAAGAGAGCTGGGCAGTATGTCGGTCACAATCGCATGTGTGGGAAAGGTGTTGACTGCAGCTCGGCGCCGCAGCATAGTTCGAGGATTTTGGGACAGGAGATGTAGGTGGAATGGAGAGGAGAGGCTAAGGTGGTTGGTGCTTGAAGCCTGGAAACTTAGGCTTAAATTCTAATCCCCCACCTTTGGCCTGGGGTTCAGGCTAGTCTCTTCTCATCCTGCCAATGACAACAAGTTCTCCACCCTATCCATGACCTTCAAGACGGATGATATACAGATTACTCTTTGTTATCAACTATCGAAGACTCCTATAACACTACACCTCATTCATATGTACTAATTCTTCGTCTTAGGAATACGTAAGTTTATCCCCTTCGTGCGACACAAAGGCCACTTTAATAATGCAATTGCAACTACAGTACAATAGCAAAAAATCCTTCATGTCAGCAGCTGTCAAAGCTCTCTGGACCAGAATCATCAACGATACGAATGCGAATGAATTGCAGTGCCAATGTCGAGAATATTATCCATCAGTACAAAGCCGGGCAGGTTGGGTTGGCGTTCCGGTGTGCAGACAAAACGGAACAGTGGCCTGGTAGTTTCCAGATGCGACATGTATAGACTTCACGATAGATTTCAGATCGAGGCAGCTTACCTCGGCCATTTGTCACAGATTGAAGAGGTGGGTGTAGATCAAGATTGTGGAGATACAAAATACAACTAGAACGAGCTTAATTACACTTCCTACGAACAAGCAGATAAACTCGCTCGATGTTCTCGAGGAGACAGGTGGCTACAAACGAGCTTTGGGTGTCGTTTTTCCAGTGGGTGCCTCAAACACAATCCGGGAATCCCAAACGGTGTCCGTGACCCAATCACACTTGTATGGCCCTCCAACGCCATGAAATTCCGCGTAACGCTTGAACATCTCGACACTAACAGGATCCCCATCCCTCTCCGCGTCCACAATCATCAATGTCCCCATAACAACCGCAGCGAATGCATCCATGAGCTCCCTTGCTAGAACAATGAGCTCTTCCTGTCCCTTTTCTGCAATCTCCAATTGAAAGGATTGAAACTTCCCCAAAACGCGGCGCTTCTCGTTGTCCAAACCAGCCTCGCTCCTTGGGCTGGCCCCAAAGAGTGCATGTTTGAGCCATTCCCGAAGTGCGTTCAACGTCTTCTCGCCATTTCGCCCCTTCAGCGTTCTGACGAAGTCAGTGCCCAAGACATTTGTTGTGCCTTCCCAAATGCTAAGGACATTGGCATCTCGGTAAAGTCGAGCAACGTTGATGTGCTGCGATTCCTCGTTTTCAAGGTAACCAACGCCGCCAAGAGCTTCCATGCATTCTTGGAGGCCAGCAATAGAGGCTTTTGCTGTCAAAGCTTTGAGAGCAGGTGTGAGGACCCTGTAGTATATCAGATTTCAGTCCATGAAGAATGTTTAGAGAGGGCGACTTACCGCAAGACCAGCTGTAGATCTTTACGAGATTGGGGGCGAAGTCGATCCGACGCGATGCTCTTCTGTGAAACATTCCATGAGGATTGGTCGGATATACCGAGGCAATAAACGACGAAGAATGTGAAGAGCAGGTTTGCACGATACAATACAGTCATGTCTGCGAGCGTACGGACATGCAACGGGACATCTTTCAAACTCCTCTTCTTCCCTTTCCCAGCCATCTCTCTCACTTCTGTAAATGCTTTGGCAATTGCTAATGCACGCCCAAAGAGGCCTAAAGAAGTTACGGCATTGTGGATTCGAGTAATGTTGAGTATTGTGCTGATCTCTCGAACTCCGTTTCCTTCTTCTCCCAGGAGAAACGCCCGTGCGCCTTTAAGTTCAAGCTCGGCTGTGGGAAGAGCTTTGGTTCCCAACTTATTCTTCAGGCGCGAGATGCTGATGCCATTAAGCTCGGTTTCTCCTGAAGGAGTGGTTCGGCGCATGGGAATGTAGAATGCTGAGAGGCCCTTTGGAGTTTGCGCCAAAGCAATGCTCATCTGGGAGTCCGTCGCGGAAGAGAACCACTTGAATCCATCTACAATCCATGGGCCAAGCGGCGATCCATCTATTTGAGTTGGCTCGAAGGTTGTATTGGAGCTTGCTGGTGAATATCTCGCCAATGTTTCAGTTCCAGAAACGTCAGATCCTCCTACTCTTTCTGTCATCCACTGACCAGACGTCCATGCATTGTCATCGCGAGATGTGAGGTACGTGAAAGCCTTCTCGAGTACAGTGCGAGCCGTGGGTGTGAGAGAAGAATTCTGCGATGATGCCGAGAGGTGGCGGGAAAGAAGAGACGCAGCGCCATCTTGCATAGCGGAAGGACACGTTACGTAGGCACTTGATCCGGCCCACAAATGATACCTTCGATTGATTAGACCAGGATGAACCGGTGAGCATGAATGGGCGATTAACTTACTTCATGAACTGTACCACGCGAGAATACTCATAATACTCATTCTCATAGGCAATGGCAACGATGCTAAAGGAAATCAGCCAAAGAGCGTGGCATCTTTGGATTGATAAGGAATGCGCCTACCCCTCGTTCAAGCCCATCGTCTGAAGGTTTCTCCATCCTTCGCTCGTGATAAGTTCATCTGTTCTTCGGCCAAAGGCGTCTCTTCCAGACCCTATTGCCACAGGATCAGATATGTTTGATCACAGAACGAGGGGCAAGCAAGTGGTACGCTACCTCTAACATACGGCACGTTTCGCTCTGCATCACTCGTCCACTTAAGAACTTTCTTGCTTATAACTTCGTCCCCAAATCTCGACAGATCCGCA
The DNA here is from genome assembly GCA_002803225.1 of Gamarada debralockiae. Taxonomy (NCBI): domain Eukaryota; kingdom Fungi; phylum Ascomycota; class Leotiomycetes; order Helotiales; family Hyphodiscaceae; genus Gamarada; species Gamarada debralockiae. Next base: position 66,904 of record NXFV01001552.1, on the reverse strand, counting down.
GCAGTATCTTGCGCGATCCTTTGGGGAAGAAATACTAAGACATCAATTCCAGAAGCTGTTTTCCGCAAACGCCGGAAGGGGGAACTAACGGCTATTGACGCGAACGAATGATGAATCCGCATAATATTGATTTTCTAGTACTGGGGTTTTCATGAATACGCCAGATGATGCGCTTGATGGGAGGCGATCCTTCGCAGGACTGCCTGCAGTGTTTCCATGGGACGCCATTGCTCGGGATCACATGCCTTCAGAAGTATTGGGAGTTTTAGTTGGAACAAAGAGAGTTGATCTGAAATGGATACGTTTTTTAGATCAACTTATTATGACAACATGTTTAATAGATCATCTTGATATGGAAACAATCTGGCAACCGGTGAGCTGTCGGCTTGAATGTTGGTGAAAGCGATTGCCTCGGCGTTGTCTCCGCATTCCTGTGTAGCCGAATGCTGGTGATTGATGCGGTGTGTGCTCATAATACTTCACGTGCCGCGAGTCAACTCCAAAAGTTCCAACGACGACTATGGCGGGTCATACTAACATTTTTCCAAAAAACCTTTTTTGGTACCACCTTCTCACCGCTCTCGCTTAAAAAGTCATGTGAACTTCTTTGAACTCCTGGGCCAATTAGAAACGAGGGTTTAATTCGGGCAATGTAGGAATATTTGTTAGAGGCTTCTTCTAACCTCTTATAATAATTATAAGAGAGCTCTTTGTATTTTCAACTCTTTAGATATTATCTAAGTCTAGAAATACTACTATATTTTGCCCTTAATTAGCTTAACTGATAGAAGATTAGAGAAGGAAGATATAGTTAGGCCCTTAGTACTATACGTGATATTATTGGATTTTACTAAGTACCTTTTATCTTATAAATTAAGCTCTAACTAAGAGAATAGTAAGACGTGCTCTTATTAGCTTAAGAGTTCACAAGAGTTTATAGGAGTTTCTCCTACCTCTTACGAACTTCTAAACTAATTATATACTCTTACCTTTACTAAATCCTTATCTCTTACTACCTCTGCTAACTACTCCTCCTACCTCTTACGAATTCTTGCGAACTCTTGAGCTAATTACTAATCGAGGGCTATATATAGGCGAATATTATATTCTTATATAAAATAATTATAGACAAGATATTAACTACTTTAATAGTATTACTATTACGTTATTTTTAGTTAAATTTAGTATTCTTAGTATGTATATTAGCTAGAGATATTAACTACTTTAATAGTATTACTATTAAGAACTTCTAAGAACTCCTAAGAACTTCTAATTTAATAGAATTAATTTATTTTATAACTTTTAAATTTAATTGTTTTTTAACTTTATTAAGTAAGGTAGAACTCTTAAGCTAATAAGATTATTAGAATAGCTATTAATAGGCAAGAAGAGTAAATAGGATAATAAAAGAATAATTAAAAGAACTAAAGGTTTACTTTTTAAGAATTAATAGTAGTAGTAATAATAATAATATTAATAATAATAACAAAATGCCTTTTTCGTCGTGGGTGCTACTATATATATAGAATGTAGAGCTTAATGAGCTTAGAATACTTGCCGCCGCTGCCGCTATTCGCCGCCGTGAGCAGTGTTCTGGTTTAGTCTACCTGTCTTTATTGTAAGTAATATAAAACTCTTAATGACTTTTGGTTTAATTATATTATATACTTACTCTGATAGCCTGTCTTATCGCCGCCGCCGCCGCTGCCCTGCCGCCGCCCCCTCTCCTGCCCTTGCTGCTGCTCCTATCGCCGCCCCCGCCGCCCCCGCTGCTATTGCCCCTGCTACCCTTGCTAAGGAGGAGGAGGATAGTGATAATAATTTTAGTGGATGGTTTAGTAGAGGAGGAGAAGATGACAAAGATTTGTTGTAAGTACTTCTAGTAAATAATATCTTTGTATACTAATTTAATATTAATGTCCTTATAGTGTCTTGCCTATTCCTACCGCTGCCCCTGCCGCTGCCCCCGCTACTACTGCCTCTTTAGAAGTAGTATTCGACTAGGCATAGCTAGCTAACTAACTATGCCTGTCCTAGGCTTAAGACCCCTAGGGTAGGGTACCCTAAGAATATACGCTAGTAGTAGAAAGGAAGTAGTAGTTAAGGAGTAAGGAGGAGCTAAGGGAAATAACGCCTGCTAAGCGTCGTGACTTTAGTTATATTAATAAGATTATAGAGACGGAGTTAAGAGAGAAGTTAAAGGGGGAGGGATATTACGCTGTCTACTAGGCTATAGATAAGGAATATTAGGTATACTTTAAAAAGGGCGCTAAGTAAGTAAAGAAGTATAGCTTAATATACGCTCGCTATCGAGTAGCTGCCTGCTTTAGTAGTTATAGTCTTTTAACGTAACGCTAATGTCGTACTCCTTTACCCCCTCTTCCGCGTGGTTTTGCGGCTTTGAGGCCGGCTAGTGGTCTACTACCTAGCGCTAGAGGTAGTAGTATCGCGGTATAAGGAGTAGCGGGGCCCTTTGTAGTCCTTTGCTTTGTAGGAAAGCTTTAAAAAGACTCCTTTTAATTAGTAGGCTGTATAGCTAAATAGAGTAAGATATTCTTTGCGGGCCTAACTGTAAGTATAACTATATAGTCGTCTTGTATAATAAGAGACTTTAAACTATAATTAAATACTAAAATACTCTCGCTAAAAGTACTAAACCTACTTAAATAGAATAAATACTTACTAGTATAATAGTTTTAAATTTTAATTGACTTATAATTTAGTAAGTATTAATTTAAAATATAAGCTATCTTAGCTAAATTAAAATTTCATTAGAGTAATAGACTCTTACTTTTAATTGGCTTAAGAGTTTATAGGAGTTTAAAGGAAGTCACTAAGTAGCTAAGTTAAGAATTACTTTAGTAAAGACTTTACTTTAATTAGCTTAAGAGTTCCTAGGAGTTTATATAAGTTCGGAGGAAGTCGCTAAGTAGCTAAGTTAAGAATCGCTTAAGTAAAGACTTTACTTTAATTAACTTAAGAGTTCCTAAGAGTTTATAGGAGTTTAAAGAAAGTTACTTAATTACTTACTAGCGTAGACAATATTAAGAATATTATTGATCTAATATCTAAAGGCTTTGTAGACTTAGCTAAAAGGTACGTATGTATGAGCTATATAAAGCTCTATATATATAAGCTCTTTTGACTATAGAACTAGAATAAAAATAAAGTTAAGTTTATTAAAGTATTATATATACTAAGCTCTATACTTTAGTATCTATATAAACTTGTATAAACCTATATTTTGAGACAAAAGAAGATTATAACTTTTTTAGTATTATAGTTCTCTTAACTAACTTTATTACTTCTTACTAAAATACCTCTAGCTAAATTTTAATAAGATCCTTACTTTAAGAATATTTATAAGTTCTATAAAATTAGTAGATCTATAAGAGATATCCTTTATACTCTTAAAGACTAATACCTTATTAGGAACTTACTAAATTCTTACAAGGGACTTTGACTTTAAATATATAAGTAGGGTTTAATATTAGAAATAAAGTATAATTTACTTAAGAATAAAAAGCTTATTTAGTTTATCTAAGAGTAATAGTACTATTCTATAATATATTAGGAGATTCTTAATATAGTCTTTACAAATAAATATTTTTCCTATATAAACCTTATGTCCTAATAGCTTATATCGATTTGATATACAAATAATATAAGGTATACGCAATATAAAGAGATATTTGTAGAGTAGGAGAAGGCATTTCGAGAGGCTATTTAAAAAGTAATTATTGACTATAGAAGATTTATATATAGCTGTAGTTTTATATTAATAGCTTTATAACTTAAAAATATTTATATACCTTAATAACCTCTTTGCTAGGTTATAAGAGAATTAAATCTAAAAGGCGTTAAGAGTAAGATATTTACTTTAAATATATATAAGGGAGAAATATAAGTAGCTAGCCTAAGTTAAGTGTTTTCAATAGATAAATATAATAAGCTTAAAGATTTTAGCTTTAAAATATATATCTTTATTAATAGTTACTCTAGATATATACCTTAAGTCTATATTAAGATCGATAATTGAATAGTGGTTTTAGTCTTTAAGTAATATTTAGTTCTTATATAACAGACAATAAAAATCCTATAGCTCCTTTAAAGTAATAAAGATATAAAAATATTACTAATAGCCTAAGTATATATTCTACTATAGTATATATAGTATCTTATTGTTTAAGAGCGACTAAATTATAGTAGGGATTATATATCTCTATACTTTAATTAAGCCTTCTCTTAAGGCAAATCGACTTAAAATATCTATATCAAACGTTAGTAGAAAGGCCTAGTAAAATTCTCTTTTAAGGAATATTATAACTACTTTAAATCCCTTGCGGATAATAGATAGTATAATCGAATAGTACCTAACTAAATTACAATACGTTATATTTATATACTAATACTCTATACTTAAGTCTAAGAGTTTATAGATATTTATAATTATAAGGGAATTTAAAAATAATATAGACAAGAATATTACTTTTCTATTAATAAGCTAGTCTATCTCTTTAAAGTCTATAAGAGAGTTTCTAACTATATAGAAGATACCTATAAACTAATACTCTAATAACTTAAATCTTTAGTTAAAGATATTAATCTTAATACTTATCTCCCGAAAACTATAATAAACCTTTGCCTTAAAATCTACAAGCAGGAGGGCTTTATAAACACTAGTATATACAAGCTTAGGGCAAATCTTACAATAGGCCAAGATATATACCTATACTATCGAGTATATTACATACTATCACAAGAGCTACAAAAGAGATATAGTACTAGCGTTAAGCTTTATATACTTAAGGATAAAGTACCTCAAGAAGGACGTACTTAGATTAAAAAGTATATTACAACTATAGAGGACTAAAAGAACCTAGATTTCTTTACTAAGATAGCTTAATAGTATTTAAATCTTCTAGTAGATCTTAATAGTATAAATAATAATAAAGATAACTCTAACTTTAAGGAGAATTAAGATTTATCTCATAGTCTTAATAGTAATAGAGAAGACTAATTAAGTATAATAATAATACTAATTTATTTAGCCTTAAAGATAATATAAATTAAAAAGAGAATATTAATAGTAAGAGTAATAAAGCTTAGTTATTCCTTTATCTATAGAATTAAGTATTTACTTATAGAAGTAAAAATTAAGACAAGCTTTAATTAGCTTAGGAGTTTACTAACTATATTACTAAATAATACATTAGTTAACCTTTATTTAAATCAATCTTTTCTTATTTAAATAACTTAAAAATAATATCCTCTTAATCTTAATATCAGTCTTCCGACTATATAAATCAAATACCTAGAATAGTATATTTCTATTATAGATAGCTAACTAAGAAGGCAAATATTTAAGTACTCTTATTCCAGGTATAATATTATAAGCTATTAGAGCTACTAGGTAAGTCTTTGATATATAGTAAAAACCTATAGAGTAATAATGAATTTAATTTTCTACTAATAATACTATAGTCTTTATTAATTATTATTAAAATAAAATTAAGGTTTATACTTTATCTAGATAGTAAAGCTACTCTTCGCGAAGCTTCTAACTTATAACTTAAAGTAATTGATAAAGGAAATATAAAAATCAGATCTAATAAAAGTACTTCTAAAGTAAATTAAAATACTAAGAGAGATAAGTATATTGTCTATTACGACTTTAAGATCTTTGTAATTAGTAGGAGGAAATAATATAATAATAATAGGGAGGAGAAATAGCCTAATAAATACAAACTAGATAAAGAACTAAGTAAGTAGACCTTTATTAAAGTTAATAAAATTACTAAAGACTAAGATAAATATTTCTAAAACCTTATTAAAAGTAATAGTAGATAAAATAAGTATTATAATACTTATAAAGTTAAGCTTAATATATTATATCTAATTAAGCTTTTAATCTTTAGTCTACTTGATTTCTCGAAGTTAAAGAGTAAAGGGCGTAAAGCAGAAGGTCTTAATACTATAATATTAAAGTATTTTATTTATATAAAATAGCTAGGAGAAGAGTATTTATCTCTTTACTAACTTCTTAAAGAGAATAATATTAAGGAAAAGAGTAAAGTGTTTTAGAGAGTTTATATTAGATTATATAGAGGAATATATATTTTCCGGGATAGCTCTAGTATAGCTCTTTTTATATTATCTTAAGTACTATCTTCTTGATTACTAAGTTGAGAAGCGATTATTATATTAAGTACTAAAACTAATTCCTAAGTAAAGTATATTAAGATTGAGGTTAAAGATAAGGACTACTACCTTCTACTATAAAATCTAATAAGAATAGTCCTTAAAGACGTTCCTTTTATTAATCTTATAACCTTTTTCTAAGAATCCTAGAATAATATTATTATAAAGAAAGAGACTAAGGAGAGTAATAATAATAGGCTATATAAATAAAGGGTATGATTAACTATTGCCTAAAACGTATTGATCTCGAAGGCTTAATAGGACTTAGCCTATTAGCTAATAGAGAGAATTATAGTAAAGGACGCTTTATTAATATAATCTAAAGATATTACTTAAAATAGAGATAGTTATAATAAAGATAATAAGGAGAAGGAAAAGGAGGAGGAGGATAAGGAAGAGAGGAGGAAGGAAGAGAAGATAATAGCTACTTATAAGAGGAACTTAAGTATAGTTAATAGTACATTACTTAAAAGGCCTAAGGAGAAGAGGGCACCTTAAGCTTATAGTCCTTAAGAAACTCTTATAAATTAGCTTAAGAGGGATATAAAGAAGAGAAAAGAGTAGTGAGCTAACTAAAAGAAGAATAGTAATAATAGAGATAAGAGAGGTAGGAGAGGTAAGAGAGGTAAAAAGAGTAGAAAGAGTAAAAATAGAAAAGGTAAGAAGGATAAGAAAGGTATTAGTAAAGGTATTTAAATTGAATTATAATAAGTAAGAGAGTTAATTATAGGTATATTTAATATATAATTTAGGGTATTTGTATAAGATAACCTTTAATAGGTTATTTAAGTCTCTTTAGTTATTTTTATTAAGAGTATCTTTGTATAATTAAGGATAATTTACTTTATTACTATATATAAATCTCTAACCTATAGTATAGATCTTATAATTTCGATAATTTTATAGTTTAGTAGGTTTATATTAACTCTTATAAACTCCTAGGCTAATTAGAGTAGAGCCTTATATAAGCGATTCTCGGCCTAGGTATATTAGCGATCTCCTCTAATCTCTTATAAACTCTTGAGCTAATTAATATATACTATTTTAATCTCGTAACTAATAAACGCCGTTTGCTAAGTCTACTCTTAAGTATTATACTTAATTATTACTTATAAACTCTTAAACTAATTAGTACTTGTCTTTTATTATATTTCTTAGGTATAGCGAGCTCTTAAGCTAATTAGCGCTTATCTCTTAATTTCACTATACTAAGGCAAAAATCACGTGTGATTATCAAAACTACTAAAACTCTCTCTAAAAAAAATAAGGGCTTTAGATTATATGTAGTAGTTACGTTTTAATTACATATACTGCTACTTAATAAGTATAAGAGGGTATATTGTTTTGTTCTTTTCTTTAGTTATTACTAACCCCTAGAGTACTCGTGATAATCACGTGTTTGGCCTGTTTGTCTTAGAAAAAACCTTAAACCGATATTTTACCTTGGCCCGAGGTTTACCCGGGGCCGCTAACTCCTGGACTAATTAGAAATTGCTTTCTAGAATTGCCTGTGCGCTTGATCAATGAGGCAGAAGTTATTTTTCCGGCAGAAAAGGTTTTTTGGAAAAATGTTAGTATGACCCGCCATAACGACAGATGGACTATACATTTCGATCCAGCAGCGGGATAGAGATGATCTAGCGGAAATAGTCGAACTGCGAACACAAGTAGGTGAGTAGGGATATGGAAGTTTCCGCTCCTTTGACACGGGTCACACCGATTTTGTGGATCGCCCAGGACATCAACTCGCATACGTGAAGCCCAACCATTGGAACTCGCAGAGTTTGCTCTAGTCGAATGCTCACACCAGCGGCCTCTCAGCGGAGTAAATGGCTATTGGCTTAGATCGGTAGGTCTTGAATAATTTACAGCTTGGTATGCGTTTGGATGTTCAGAAGTGCGATACACGGATATACGGTGATGAAGGACAGAAAAGAGCCGGATGGCCACCAAGTTTTCAGAGTGGTTTAGAAGTTATGCTTTGTTGACAGGAAAGAGATGGTCTAGAAGGTTGGTTCTGCCTCCTGCGACACTCTGCTTTCGCAGTTCGTAAATGTAGAATACATGCTAATCGCTGTAATTTTAGGTAACACTCGGCTTGTCGACACTCCATATTGAACTCAACCTGCTTAATTGTTTCCGGTGCTGGCACATACATGCAGGAGCATACAATCACTTTGGGATGGAGCGAAACAATGTTTGGAACAATGCAGAAGGAGTCTAACTGTATTTATGTACAATTTATGCGTTTGTATACTGGAAATTGTACCGCGTCTGCCGTCTCTGTCTCATTATGCAAGGACACCAGACCAATCTTCATTCCTCATCCACTCCTCCAGGCTTGTCATCGGACACTCAACCGTCTTTAATAATTCAATAATCAGCCAATTACTCTCTAAACACAGAACCGGGGACCATACCTTTCGAATATCCTCCGCTTTCAAGAGCGTCACATCCCCGCCATCATACCCAGGATCTGAAGAATACGCAAACATATCTCCGGCCTCCCTTCCAAACTCCTTATCAGGAGAAGCTTCAATGAATTGCTGAAGAGTAACTTGCTTGTAGCTAGATGGCACACCCGTGATACTGCTCCAAAGATGCATATATTCGCTCCAACTGCACGTGGTGCCTTCGGCCATATAGGATTTACCTGAAGGCAGCTTTGATACTGCGTACACGAAATTTCCCGTATCTGCATTTACGCAGAGGTGGGGAACTGGTGTATTAGGGGCGGTTGGGAAGTTCATTTGAAAGCTCCCGTCGGGTAACTTGATCGTTCGTCAGTGACGCTTAGAACGATTGGGAGCCAGGGGGGATCAACCTTCCCAAAGTAAGCTCCGGGCGCGAGTTTATAGGATGAAGTAAAGTACCCCGTCTGAACGCAAGACATCTTAGCTGCCAGCAGGGGATAATTCTCCTTCACATAGCCCGGGAAAACGTCCGCCTTCGCATCAAAGTGATAAAGCTCCCCATACTCCCCCTTGCTGCACCTACCCGCATGACTTAGGGTCGAAGCAATAAATCCATTGTCATCCAACCCATGGACAACCTGGGCCGCCGCATCAGCAATGTTCTTCCCCTGCTGAACTTCAACATCATATGCATATCTACGACACGAAATCCCCGCATCTGCAGCCTTCTGACGACAGTCGGGTCTGAAGAATGGCTCCCAGTAATTCGTGACACTGAAGATAAGACTCGCTCCAGTAAATGCCCTAACAAGAGACTCAACGTTGTCAAGGTTGGCTTGGACAATTTCGACTCCTTCTGCAGCGAGCTTCTGTGCCGCTGGTGAAACGGCGTCCCTTGTTAGGCCTCGAACTCGATAAATTGGATCTTTGAGAAAACGTTGAGCGACGGATCCGCCTTGGTTTCCAGTCACGCCGATTATGCAAATGAGTTTCGTCGTTTTGGGTGTCGGTGGTGTGAAGGGAGCGATGGCTGTGTTGACAGTTGGGAGGAAATCACGGAAGTGGAGGAAAGCCATCTGTGGACAGAAACGAAAGATAAGTCTACAGCGATTGCTTAAAAGAGAGCTAAAAGCGCGTGGAGGTAAAGGAGGGGTGTAGAATGGTTGGAATTTGACACGATTTGCTTTGAAAATAATGTCTGTAGTTTGAACAATTGGGTGGCGTTAAAACTGCACAGTTGCGGGGTAGGCGGGGTACATGGAGACTTGGCGTGATAGGTCCGACCTACTCCCTGATTCGCAAAAGTGACCACTCAGTAGCCCGTTCCCCCCCTTGGTCCTTCTCCGCATAGAAAAATACTCTCTGCGGACGAGGTTATCGTGCAGAGGAGCTGGTATTTCGAAGAACAGAATACAAGACTCTGTGTCCCTAGTCCCAGCTCTCAATCACCCCTAGAATTTGAACAATTCAGACTTGAATCATCTATGGAGGTTGGATGGTTCCAGATCTCGCCAGGCACTGGCCTCACAACGTGCGGCAAAAAATAACAAAAAAAAAAGGTGCCCAAACACCCATTTACGTGAGTCGTTGAATTCAAGGAAGCAATTCTCGACTCCAAAACATTTCAACAACCCTCCTCATATCCTCATCCCCCTCCAAAAGCACCTTCTCCCTCAACTCCGGAATCTCATTCCCACAAACCATCTCCAACCTGCCCCTACAACTTGGCGGAAAATACGGTATCATGACCTCCAAAAACCCATAAAAATGCAATCTCACAACCTTGGCACCTAGCTCATTATACACGTTCCTACCACCCGTACTTTTCAGCTCAGTGCAAAACATCCAGCTCTTCAACATCGCAAAACGAAAGAACACGTCTTCAATGGTACTCAGCACATCAACAACCCGTAAACTCTCACCCAAAGTTTGTATATTTCGGAATTCAAATGAGGAGGAGTGTTCTTCTTGCTTGGTAAGTAGGAGAGGTTTGATGAGGGCTAGGGAGGAGAGGATGGTTTCGACTCGTGATTTACTTGCTGCTCGGACTGAGGGGGGAGGAAGAATGTGGGGGTTGTTCGGGGAGAGTGGGAAGCGCTGGAGCAGGAATTTTGTTGATGAGAGCTCGTTGAAGTGGGTTGGGAGGTTCATGGCGAGGACCTGATGAAGTTAAGACGTGGATTCGAAGGGAAGCCGTGGAACGTACTGATGAGTACCCAGCTAGGTATATTGTCCATTGTTGCCTAACAACAGATTGTAAATTAGCTTCCACGATTTTGGACCGCCCCCCGTATAATTGAGGTACAGAAATGACAAGTGGATCGGAGTAGAGGTTTCACCAATTCTGAGCGGCTTCCATCATTAATATGCTGGCAGCAACAATGGCATCCGCATTCGCTACTCCACAGTGGTCAATAGCCTCCTGCAGACCTCGCAGCGCGCCATCTTTATACCTCTCCATCACCAGATTACTATCCTCCAGTCTCGTGATCTGGAAGTATTTCATGGCAGCCATGCACACGAGCGATTGCTTGACGAACTCGTAGGTACAGCATTCTTGCAAGACTCTTCACATATCGTTAACAGACTTGTCCACTTTTAGTAGAGAGAGGCGGCCTTACCTTGGGAAGTGTTCTGTAGCCGCTATCTTGTGCCCGTATTTTGGGCCGAGGAGAGTGGGCGAGATCATGTTTTGATAGTGGTGCAAGAGCGTAACGGCGCTTGGGGGAAGCGAGGTGTAAAGGAGCGAGATATATGTTATTTTAGAGTCCAAGTATAACGACGGTCGTCTGGTAGATTGCAGGATGACCGTTAGGTCGGGCCAGTTTGGAATGCTTTCGGACATGGAGGCCGGTAGAAATTCGGAGCCATATTGAGGGAACGTATGAGTGACCAAGCGGTCCTCTTGATTCCTTTCTTCGTAGCTGCATGGTCGGCCTAGCCGTAAGCAGTTGTCGCTGGAAGAGCTTAGCTGAGACATTGATCCTTCTAGATTTTTTACTCTACCACTACAATGAGAGAGTCAGAACTGTAAATATTTTGCTCCGCAGTTAGACTTACGACAGGAGTACTTTCATCGCATCTTAAATGCCTGAGCTTGCAGGTATGGCATCCATTCTTTGACCGCCTATGAAAGATCCGCTGTCTTCTCTTAGACTTGGATCTGTACGGCATCTTCAACATCACCTACTCTACCATAAACAGAAATATAAGTTGCATAAAAAGAAAGAAAAAGGGGGGATTCTCCAACCGCGGAGACATTAAATAAAGAGAACACTATCGTGATATGAAAAGCAACTCGTTGTACTATTGTCTCTATCTCATGACACTTCTTACTAAGCATTGTGGAACTCAATCTTGAAGTCCTCGTCAATGCAACGCGGCTGCACCCATCGACACGGCCTGGAGTGCCGGGTTACGTAACACGGCGTCGTATGAGGTCGAGGGGCTGGCTGGCTGGGCAGCTCTGCGACCAATTGCCTTGGATCAGGCTGCGGAGAATACCGATGGAGTGATGCGGCAGGATGAACAAACTTTCATGAGGGGATGTCAATGCAGGGGCTTGCGAGGGACGTTCCGATGTCTTGAGCAATTAACTTCCAAAAGTTGCCCTTGCCGTTGTGTTTGACAGACAAGAACTTAGGGAAATATCATCGTCGAGACCCTGAGGAGAAAGAGAAGAGAAGGACAAGTGGCAGCACATCATTCGAGGCTTGTGACTTAACTAAATCGAAGTAAAAATTCACAATGGCACAACTAGTCTTAGGTGATATACATCAATTGAAGGAAGATTCGGAATATCAGATTTGTTCAATGCTTGAATGCTTCCCGACTCCAAATGGAACGCCATCTCGCAGAAAATTAATACATATCATAAGAGAGAATCTCATTCCAATGCTCTGCTGCCCATTCTCGATAGACATTAATATCCCTGTGCATACCTACAAGCAGCGCAGAAAGTGCGGTGTGTCAAAAACCCGACGCCGTGCTTCAAAGAAGACCGTATGTAAAGCAGACACACATCCCAATGCCTAGGAAATTAAGAGGTCTGATACTGAAACATGTCGACATGAATAGAAGCGTCCCCTCCCTCCTTCACACTTCTATTTCCATCTAATCTTTAGCGGTGGCAGAAGGAATCTCATTTGCAGTCTCTTCTTCCTTGGCAGGTTCTTCGTTGGCGATAGGTTCAGTCGTAGCTTCAGCCAAAGCATCCGCCTGCGTCATACCATTCTGTCGATTCCAAACCTCCTTTCGAATTCTCTCATCCTTCGCTTTCCTCGCCCTCTCAACCTCCTCGAATCCACCCGCTTTCTTTAGCTTTCCCTCCTCCACAAAATTCCCCAGTTCTTTCTGGAACTCACCTCCACGACGACTCTCAAGTTCCTTCTGGCGCAGCTTCTCTGCACGTTCGATGGCTTCGAGACGGTTCTCGTGATTCGGTTGTAAGGCACGGACTTCGCCAAGGACGCCTTCCTTGGCGATTGTGGGATCGGCGGCAGGGACGTGGTTCAGTCCTCTGGAAAGTACGCGAGTGCCGGATGCGTCTTTCATCTGTTCCTTAGTAGCTTGCTCCACGAGGGCAAAAGTCTGTGTTGCTTTCTCGAGATCGTCTTGCAAGTCGGCAGCGAGATCTTCCTGCATGGTCATCTCTTCTCGATCATTGCAGACAGTCTCAAGTTCCTTCTCCCAGATCTTAGTCCAGATAGGCCGCTCGCGCTTCAGGAAGTCTTGCATCTTCTTCAGTTCCATAGTGGCTTGGGAAATGTCTTTGGCGACAGATTCGAGTTGGCGTGGAAGAGGACGGACACCACGCATGACAACATCTTTGCGGAGGTCTTCGACAATGTCTTGGAGATCGTCAACTTGGCCGACAAGCTTGTCTGAATCTTCGTTGAGAGATTTCTTGCCTGCATTGACATAGGCGCGACCCGATCCGCCTTTGATATCTGGGACAGCAGCTTTGACGGCCACGCTCTTGACGGAACTGGCTTTGGTCCTGATGAGAGACATAGAGCTCTGGATGTCAGATTGGAAGCCGGAGTAAGTCTGTCGGAGAACAGCAAGGTCTCGTCGCAGGCTTTGTATTTCGCTCATTTGAGCCTGGCTGTTTACTTTCGATGGGCTGATCAGAGCGCCGTTCATTCGTGAGTTGTCAATGTATGATACTCGTGATGATGATGGTGGGCCGGCTGCCAATCTGGCCATCTCCTTTGCAGCGTCTTGTTGACGATCAGAAACTCGCTGTATGGTGACTTGTTGATCATCCAGAGATGTCTTGACCCCTTCAACTATTCTCTTTAGTCCACCAAGCCCCTCATCAATATGGCGCTTAACCTCGTCCAATACCTCAACATTGAGAACCAGCACAGAGCGATCCTTAACGTCGTTCAGATCCTCAAGCTCATGTCGAACTCCTGACACTGGATCCTGTATATAAATTTCAGGTAAGTCGACACCATTATTGTGGGTGTTCCATGCGAATTTTTCAATGAAAGCAAGTTGCAGCCTGGCTATTGAAAGATCGTTGTACCCATCCGCCAAGACAAACTTCTTTACTTTCGTCTTATATTGCAAGAAGATAGTCAACTCTTTGTTTGGAGGAGGTGACTGTTCAGGTGTGAACTGTCTTTCTTGACTTGTAGCACCAGTAGCCGGTTGTTGCTGCTTTGGTGTTTCTGGGAATGCGGCTTCTTTCTCTACAGGTGATGGGCCTTGCAATATCGGAAGGTCTGACGGCGGCCCTTGCAAAGTTGCACTTGGTGCATCGAATTCGAGAATCGGTTGTCTTATTTTGTCGTCAGGAGTTTTCGCAATTCGGTTATCATCAGATTCAGCCTCACTAGGAGGCCTGATCACTGGTGGCTTCTCAAGGTCTTCTGACTTCTCAGATATTCGGCTTGGAATGCGAGCAGGAGAGACTTCAGTCACCAATCTTGACTTTTGGCGCGTATGGCCTTGCTCTCCTCTATTCTGAACAGCTCTCATCGATTCTCGAGCATCGTTACGGCCCCTATTCGGAATAGGTGAGTTCTGTGCCGGAGGAAGCATGGGTAGGCCATTGGGAGATGCGCCAAGGTGCTTAGATATCTGATATGCCGAGTATCTCCGCGAAGCACGTCTTTCCAGATCGCCGCCTCGTTGCAGTGCAGCAAGCGCATTCTGTTGTTTTGGGGGCGGAGGAGGTGGCGGTGGAGGAAACTGATCTACACTGAGCTCTCCAGAGCTTGGTCGTGGCTGTACAGGTGCCTCATCTCCAGGATAAGGAGGCATGACTGGCATACTCTGCATGGTCCCGCTTGACAATGACGATTGATCTGAAGATGTAGACCCCCGAGATGGATCCCTTGGTATTCCTCTCCGGTTGGCAGACGCTGAAGACATCCGTGGTGGTATGCCAGCATCACTCATTGATGGTGCGGCGCTATTTCGATTGTTTGTTGCAGCACCATCGCCTTGAAAATTGCTATCCAGCCCTTGATCCAACAACGTGGTGAGCCCTGTGCCTGCACTTCCAACACTGCTAACGCTGCCATTCCGCGGCAGAGACGCTTCCCCATTCTGGCCCGTTGGATCTCTGGACTGCTTCTGCCGAAGCTTTTGTTGCTTTCGTTTCAGTCCATGTAGAAGATTTATTATGATATCTCTGATCCGGGGCAGGTATTTCTCCAAGCTCTCAACACTTGCTTCTTGACTGAGGGTAGACTCAAGGATGTGACGCAAAAGTTCAGGAACATTTCCGAGGTCTGAGGTATCGACGTTAATCGCTGTGAAGGCTCTGCAAGCAATGTTGAACTCATATCCCAATCGTACATATACATCTGAGACTTGCGCATCTGTGGCTTGGTGGCGGGACCATTGTGTCAAGGTTTCGAGGAGCTGTTTCGTGGCTACTAGGAGATGGGTGACGCTCTTTTCGATTTGTGATAGAGGGGGAGCATTTTGACTGCTTTGGGGGGGTTGGCCGGGCTAGGATCAGAAAATGTCAGCATCGTGGGTAAAGCCATGTAAAAACTTCGGACAGGCCGCCGAGGGCTCTTGAGGTGTCAAACTCACGTTCTGCCTCCTATTCGTACTTCCATTTTGCACCGACTTTGCAGACGAGGATGACATCCGCGGTTGAGGGCCTCCGCCAGGGGACATTGAGCGCGCAGGTACAGTGGGAGGAGGCCCTGGATCCGCGACTGGTGAGCGACGTTGAATAGACCTTTGCGTTGATGGGGCCTGCATCTCTGTTGATTCCTGGTTGAACAGCTTGCCGTTCTAGCAAATAACCATCATTGAGTGCAAGGCTCACTTCAAATTCGGAATGTGCGAGTCGAGACAATGTATTTCCAGAGCGACAACTTCAAGAATTTCTGATCTGATTTTGTTCTATCGTAAATCTCCCTCCTCTCACGCAAGTACGATGCACACCTTAATTGAGCCTAGCGTACTTTTGGAGTGTTTCGTTTCACCGGAAAGTTATAGGAACCCATCAAAACTCAATGCTGGTCAAAGCTGAACACCAGTGAAAGTGAAGTTAGTTTAAGAGCATAAGTATTTGCTTTCTCGCAAGAGGCTCAAAGTTCTCTTGTCACGTTGCCCTTTCATCAAAGTTCCCCGTTGTCCTTAAAAACCAACAATTAAGATCATCACGGGTACTTGTGCGAGTCCCGGGAAGATTCTAGAGGCAAATGGCTGGGCTTGTACCACGACGATCTGCTCAGCCAACCCCCTGGATTTATCAACTCGAAATCCGGTCTCTGATACTGCAATGAACGATTGATACATATATCTTGTACCCGAATTGCTACGGAACTTGGAGCAGCATTCTGAGATCATATGGAGGATTGACAGTAAGTTACGAGACACACCTACTCCTAAAATGCAGACTTCGAATTCATACAAAGCCCACACACTAATCACAATCGTACTCCTCAATGAGACCCATTGGTACTTCTGTGCCTAAAATGTCCAACTATCCCTCGCTCGTGTGTTTGCCTGCAAGGTTTGGAGAAGAAAACGCTGCCAATATATTTGCTGAATGCTGATAGGTCCAAAGGAGGCTCTCGCTTTTGACCTTCTAGATGATTGGCCCGTCGAGGCAATCAGCCGCTGTGCGTTCCTGCCGATTTTGTCTCTAAACTCTTTTTTTCTCCTCGGAAGAGGTGCTATGATCGACAAAATCTGGGGGAGAACCTCAATGTACGGGTGTGGAACGGTAACTGGATAAAGGAAGAGGGAGTGTAGATGTGAATGGTCGCTTTGAGCGATTTGTGGCCTTCTTTCGTAGATCGTTGACCCTGTAACCCAAAACGGCCATCAACAGATCTGTCAATTCCTGCCAAAATCTGTTGACCTTCGTTGAAGAAAAGGTGTGGATTACGACAGCAGGAGCGTGCGAGAAGAGGAGGTAGTTGTGCTATTATTGGGGGAGGCGCAAGTACGAGTACAGTACCTGCACTGTAAGAACAGTAAAAGAAAGTAAACTGCGCATTCTGGACTCCAAGAATCCTATTCTTGCTGATTCTGATACTGGACCCCTCGAATTCTGCTTTCTCCGCTGCTGCGTCTGCTGCCCTTTCTCCAATAATAGAAATCTTCCCCTCATCTTCTGTTCCCCATTATTCAATTCAATTCACACGACCGTCTCCTCCGGCGTCTCTTTCAAACCCTCAGTCCTTCCACACTTCGACCTGAAGTGGTCAAGCTCCCGAGCAAGGGTGGTTCAGAAACAGACTAAACTGCCTGCTCTCTGCCGGAACCACAACTTTCAATCTTCCACGACTACATCGTCAATTCTGTCACTGTGACGACGATTCCTCCTCCCTTCATCTCCTCTCCATCTTCGACTCTCCTCGCCTCAGGAGGTTGATGGCCAGAGAGTGTGAACTCGTTAACGGAGTGCAGTCTTGTGTTGTCTTTCATTCTTCCAGCGCTTTTTGATAATTTTTGAGGTTGATAGCTGGCGCACCATTTCGCTTGGGGTCCTGGCTTTCGAACGTCAATCTCTCGGTCATCAACCACCACCAAAAACCCTTCACACAACAACATAATAGAGTAGGTACGGGTCGATCTACTTGTGCAACATCGGTGGACGCGAGAAGGAGAGAGAAGAGGAGGGCTCCCTATCAATTTCCAACCTTCCGAGGTGAGACACTTCCTGACAGCCAGCCTCTTTTTGACACAGTTGTGGGTTGGAGCTTGAAGCTTTCATAGCTACATCCATACATCGACAAGCTATCTATCAATCGTGAATAGCATCGCGCACATGCTGACGTCTTTTCATTCTAGTAGATTGTCTGCTCCATTGCGGAAGGTTTGCCTTGTGGGCTAGGAACTTGTCACCTCCGAAACATTCACGAACTCCAACACATTGGCGCGACGACCCACGATCGGGCAACGCACGTGCTGATACTTCAATCAAGACGTAAGTTTCTTTGATTCCATCATACGAGAAGCTCCTTCCCCCTACAAACCTATCCCAGCCTTTTTGTCATCGCATGCGAGTCACAGCCTGGGTCGCCAAAGGCGAACTCGCCCTTGACACACAACTCCCAACTGTACATAACGACCCGAAAGCTAACCAATCATTGATGCAGACTTCAAGTCTATTGGATTGACCCTGTTATTCTTTGAAGACGTCCCCGCACGAGAATTCTAGGTGACCAGAGTCTTGAATATGGTACAAGGAAAGAAGCTCAACGATATGTCAAACGGTACCACAAAGTACAGAGACCAGCAGTCCAGTATGTCGTACCAGAGAAAGGATACCACTGCAGGTGGGGCAGGTAAGAATGATGGGAGATCGCAAAATGGTATGCTGCGCCCATTCTTACTTTACATAGTTGTGCTGACATTCATAGGTAATGCAAGCTCTTTCCGTACAGATAGTGCGATTTCGGGTGCTAGGAACCAAGGCGAGGGCCGCACACTTCAAAAATGGCAGCCCGATGGTCCGGCAGAGAGTGATGGTTCCTTGGAATCGGGCAACATGAGATCATCTGGCGGAGCTGTCTGGGATCAATTCGCAGAGAACGAGCGTCGTTTCGGCATCAAAACCGATTATGATGAGAACATCTACACAACGACTATCGACAAGAGCCACCCTCAATACAAACAACGAATGGCTGACGCTGATAAGAAAGCGAAAGAAATCATCAACAAAGCAGCTTTTAATTCTCATGTTGCAGAGGAGCGTGTACAGGATAATGTTGGAGGTGATGATGGGGTCGATGAAGAGGATAAGTATGCTCAGGCTACCCTTCCACCATTACAATACTGACATCGATTTAGGTATAGTGGTGTTCGTAGACAACAAGACTTTCCTCCCTTGACATCGTCGAATTCGGGCAACAAATACACACCTCCTGCTAGACGACCTCCAACCGGACAAGCAACTGTCAAGGGAGCGCCCGTCGATCCAGCGATTATATCCTCACAGTTGGCGCGTCCCGACAAACCTGCAACTGAAAAGAGCAAGGCCAGTCCCACACCAGCTGCGACCAAACCAGAAGTTGCAACACCTCCCACCACAGCTACTTCCAGCTTTACTACTGCAACTCCCGAGACAAAGGCTACCGCCTCCAACACACCTTCTTTCAGCAGCCGTACGGCTTCTCCGAATGTCAGGGCTGAAGGTGCTCCAAATGCCACTGCAACAGTCGAGAAAGACGTCACTATTGCTTTCAAGAGTTTCGCTACTCAACAGAGAAAGAATGTTGATCAACTTCGCTCAGCTAAGGCGAGGAACGACAAAGAGATCAAGCTGAATGACCTGAAGAAGTTTGCTGATAGCTTTAAGCTTCACACTCCGGTCCCATCAGATCTTGTCTCGATCATCGCCAAAGACCCAGCAAAGCAGAAGGAGATCCAGGAGAAGGCCAAGCGCAATGCTGAGGAAGCTAAAGCCAACCCTTCCGAAGCTGCAAAGCCCATTGCACCAGTTGCTCCTGATGCTCGGCCAGCGCCTCGACCCGTCCCAGCGGCACATGGAACTCCACCTTCCAACGCTCCCAGTCGACAGAACAACAACAACCGCAACCAAGGATTCACTCATCAGAGTCAATACAACTCGCAATCTTTCCGAACCGATAGACCTCAGCCTCAACAACCAATGCCTGCTCAGCAAAATCGCCAGCCAGCGGGCAACCTGGCCAGTCGTTTGAGAAATATCGAGCAGACTAAGCAGAACCAGACGCCGTTGAACCCGATTCCTGTCCATGAGACTAGACTCCCTCCAACGGGTCCTTCCAGCCTTGTTGATCCTAACTTCTCTCGTCGATCTAGCGGCGTTACTAGTGCACAAGGAGCTCGATTGAATCCCAACAGCAGCGAGTTCCGTCCAAGCCCGCATGCTGCTGCCTTCAGTCCCAATGGCAACCCCAGCACTGGTTCCAGCCCTCGTTCTGCTATCACCCTTGTTGATCAGCCTACCCCGCCAGTTAAGCGATCCTTGCTTCGACGCGCACCGATCCCCGACTCAGAACGACCGTCTATTAATGATAAGTTCAACGCGTTGGAATTTACCAAGAACTTGAAGCCGGGACCAGGAAAGAACTGGGAAGCAACTGGTGGCATCAAGCCTGCTTATGATACCGCGCCAACTTGGAGACAGCTTGCACCGGACGAGAAGCCGAACTCTACAATGCATTTGACTTACGCCAAGTTCTTTGACATGACACCCTTCCCGACTCAACCTATGTCTCCACCGAACCCCGCCCATTCAGTTCCACAAGTACCGCATCAGCATCAATTGCCGTTCCATCTGCAACAGGGCGTCCACAACATGGCGGCAAGACAGTCTCCTCGTCAACCACCAATGAATCTTCATGGCAATCAACATGGCCACGGTCCAAACGGTCCTTTTAACGGCGCCGACGATCACCGCATGATTCCGTCACATTCTGCGCAATCTTATTCGTCACCGCGTCTCCAGAGCTTGCCTATGGCGGCATTCCAGTCCCCGATGGGTCAACCTGCTCAGATGGCCTATAATCCACAGATGATGCCGTACCAAGGAGGTGGAGCCCCGCCAATGCAGCAGTACCGTTCGTTGTCTCAGAGCCACCAATTCGTTCCTCAGCCGCACATGGGACCCGCCATCATGATGCCAAATCCAGCAAATGGGTTCATGACATCTCAGGGTATGGCGCCTGGCCCTCAAATGATGTATCCACCAGGACAGGGCCAATTCATGCCTCCTGGCAATGGTCCTCCAGTGATGCCTGTCAATGGATATCCCAGCCCAGGAAGAAGCGCAGCTCCAATGATGATGAGCCAAGGATCGCAGCAAGGTCACCAGCAGCCCATTTATGGTATGAGTCCAGGCATGAGCCCCGGCCCCCAATATGGAAACGTAACCCCCATGTTCGCACAGCAGCAGGTTCCTGGACAGAGTAAGCACATAGTATCCGAAGTCGTCGAGAGTTTTACTAACGATGATATTACAGTGCCCATACGAGGATATAATGGACCGAACCAGTTTGGAACAAGCCCTCAGCAGATGCATCAATTCGGACCGCAACGAAACAACCATCCAAATGGCAATTATAATAACAACAAGAATTTCCAGCAGCATGGTCAGCATCCTAATGGCCCGCCAAACAACCAGATCCCTACCGGCCCTCAAGCACGAGCAGAGGGTGGCGATGAGTCAAAATGAGCGCTCTTGCTCCGGCATCACCTTATAACGCAGCGCCGATGCATCAGCATCAAACCCTTTCACAGCATCACAAAAGATATACGTCGTGGCATCAATTGATCCTTGCTACATATTTAGAGTGGTTGCATCGATTAGGATCAAAGGCACCGCAAGCCAGTGATGAGATCGTGACGTTTCAACGTCTCGAGCAGATTCAGTGGAACTTATATTTTGCTTAACTGTGGGCATCCATTCACGCTGCTTTCATGGGATATATCTGATGTCTGTATTAGCAGGTATGGTCTACGATCGTCACGAGAAACTGCTATCAACAAGATTGGACATTTCGCACTCCAAAACTCAGCCTGGGAGGAAGGGAGGGACCATCACATTGCTCGAGTCTCTGCAAGATCGAGGCAAATGCAGTGGCGAAGCTGATCGGAATTGGCAGATGAGATCGTGAGGGACCGTGAATTTTATGGGAGGATTTGTGGAGAGGGGTGGTTATGGACTTTGAGGGCAGATTTTAGTCCGCTCTTTTGCTGTGTATCATAGCATTAGGTCTACAAACACCCTTCCACCAATATATTTGCATTTTTGTGACTCTCGTCCTTTTCCTGCTAATCGCGTGAATCGAAGCTTCTCTTATTCCTCGTCCTCAGAATCAACGAATGGATCCAGTCCTTCTGCAGCATGACTTGGGAGTTGGCGTGGGAACCAACCATACTCTGATAAATCTACCAAGTATTCCCCCAAATTGCCTCTAGTAACAGTGACGCCTTCACCTCGAAGTACTGCTGCTTGATTTGCTGCTCCCGAGGGATGACCTCTACGCTCAGCGTTAGGATTCATCTTCTTGAATATGATGGATGCCTCCAAGGTTCTTCAACGGAAATACATGCTTACCTAGGAGATATGCCACCTTTAGAGTTAATAACGCGTTGCCAAGGCACATTGCCATCATGAAAGGTCATCGACCGATCGGATGGAAGATGCTTGAGGCACACTCCAACTTGACGTGGGCGTTGTGCTGCTTAACCATCAGTATTGTACTCATGACCACCTACACCTAACCTTTCAGTCCCCTCTAAACTATCTAAATAGATCCGAGAGCCTCAAATGTCCACAACGCGTAGAAATTGGCCAATACTCACGGGTTCCAATCAGTCTCGCGATATGCCCATAGCTCGTCACTTTCCCGTGGGGTATCTCTTGGATTGCGCGGTACACGGCATGGAAGAAAGCCTCTGCTTCGTCTGTTCGTGGCATGTTTGCCGCTTTCACATATTGCTGTTTAAAGCTGGGAAAGAAGAGATTAGAGTGAGAGTTTTGGGATTAGAAATTCAGGCGCGAGATCACGTGGGGGAGGCTGATACGCGATGATAACTTAAGAAGCCCTGCGATTACGTCGCAAGGCTCTGATGTCAATTCTCTAGGTGCCAAAATCTTCTCTACTGTGGTCGATTTAGTATCTGAAGGGCACAGCGAGTTTGCAAAGGTAAGGATCCAGGATCCACAAATTCGCCATCCCCAGCCTCTTCGTTAACCAAGCTCCAAAACCTTGCTTTGGCAGATCAAAATCCCAGCCACATCTCCACCAAGCTTACTGTTCACCCAAATAGAACTTACTAAAATTCCTCCCATACCTCTCTCATATCCGAACAATTGCGCATGAGTTTTTTTCCCCCTTCTTTCCCTTTCTATGCTAGCAAGCAGCGTTTAAGCTATCTACGGAGGACGGAGCGCATTGGAGTCGACGTCAAGGCTTGAGAACAGCCTTGCCTTAAGTCCCGCACCTTCTACCCATCCACGATTTTGCAGCCGCGAACGCGAACATGCGACTCGATTCGAAATTTCTGGGCCTGCCGGCTTCGATACTACTACTTGTTGCTTCATATTCCCAAACGGCATGTGCGGGGGATAATGAGAAAGCTACTGCGCGGTGGCCGTTCAATTTGCTTTCGAAACTCAAATATTGGCCCGGAGCGTCTGCGAGAAGAGATACAGAAGTTATAGATGGGGAATCGGGGAATGAAAGGAGGCCGGTGGGAGTACTGAAGATGAGTGATGATGAGGGGGAGAAGTTTTACATGGAATACTGGCAATTTGGGGAAAATTCGCAGCAGCAGCAATCGCCCATGCTCAGTATGTCTTCCAGCTCTGTCCTGCGGAGGAGAGACGAAGATGAGGAAGCTGCCTTGCTAGCCAATGCCTCGATGCAAATCACCTATCGACCTGCCTTCGCATTGCACACAGAACACGACTTTGGCAAGCAAGATCTCAGAGCTCGAGAACAAGACGACGCAGCAGCATTAGCAGTGCTCGAAGGTAGGCAATTCTCGTGTCCGACTGGCACATCGTCTTGCTCTGCAATCGGATATCCGAATAGCTGTTGTGCCACGGACGAAACATGCTTTCGAATAACAGATACGGGGTTAGGACCGGTGGGATGTTGTCCGAATGGAAGTAGCTGCGGAGGGACGATCACTACTTGCGATGCGCCGAATTTGGCTTGTCCTGATAATCTTGGGGGAGGGTGTTGTATACCTAATTATGTTTGTGCTGGAGTCGGCTGTAAGTTATTCAACTCGTTTTTGAAATTGAGGGGAAGGAAAGCTAATCTTTGGGGCAGGTGTCTTGAATTCTACTGCTTTAGCAACGGCAGTCGTTACTTCGACATATGTCCAAGCTTCCTCGAGCTTGACGATCGTCACGGTTGTGACGCCTGTAACGGCGACTACTGTAGTGACGCCTACGACGAGTGTATCAACGAGTACATATACGGGTCTCCAGACCACCCTTGCCTGCTCAACGAACTCTCACGCCTGCCCAGTGGGTATGGGAGGAGGATGCTGTGGAGATGGATATGCATGTGCCTCAATGTCCTCTTGCATTGCTCTGTCTTCTCAAAGCACACCAACCACGACCCTCGTCGTTACCAGTCAAAGTACCGCAACAGCCACAGGCGTCGTTCCCGTTCGGCCCACGGGAGACACCACGACCATCTCCTCCTCCACAGATCTAGTCACCACCTGCCCAACGGGCTTCTACGCGTGCGAAGCATACTACGCCGGCGGCTGCTGTCGCACGGGACGAAACTGTGATATCACCTCCTGTCCTGCCACATCCTCCACAACCATCATTAGTTCTGGCGTGACTATTGTAGTTCCCGTAGGAGCAGCAGCAACGACAGCGAATCCAACAGGCAATTGCGCTTCAGGATGGTTCACCTGTGCTGCGAGCGTGGGAGGAAATTGCTGTCCGTCTGGATATGAATGTGGGACTGCGAGTTGTTCGACGGTTGAGGCTACTGCTACGGTTGTTTCTCCTAAAGAGGCCCCGAATGGTGAGGGACGAGTGGAGGTCGGGGGGAGTAGTGTCATGATTTTGGGGGCGGTGGTGGGGTTGCTTGTTTTGGATATGATGAGGGTATGATAGATGAATTATAGAATACGGCAGTGAGTTAATGTATAAATGCTTTTTGCCAAAACATCGTTCTCTTTCGTATTGCGGAACGGGTATGAATTCAACGGTAAATGAAAAGGAGGCCCTTTTAAAGCCCACGTGATGCCTCTCATTCCCGTCGCGGGGAGAGTCGGCAAAAGTGACGTGGGGGGCAACGAACTTCCATGCCGCCAAACAAATAAACCTGGAAACAACCTCCCGATTTCCCTAATTCTCCCCCTTCTCATATTCTCCTACCATACCAGAAATCTACGCACACGTATCTCGATCATAAATCCCCGATCTGTGCAAAGGTTTCTTTCAAGAACGCTTGGTTACAAAATCAAGATTGATATCCCGCCTCGAAAACACAGCAGCCTTCCCCCACAAGGGCCCAAACACCTAGTTCCTCACCGACCACTCCACATTCAGAGACGAATAGTTAAGGAAGGCAAGATGGCGACGCTCTCCCGCTCCTCCACACCCCTCGGGACACGCACACGCGGTCCTCAGACCCAAGTCCAAGTCGAGCCCGCACCTTCCATAACAACGACGGAACCTCGACAAACGCAAGCGGTGTTACATCTTCGAGGGGCAACGAGAGAGGAAGAGGCTGAGAGCGATGTAGGAGATGGTGGTGAGAGGATACGCAAGAGGATACAGTGGGCGGAGGGTGTGGTTGATAATGAGGGGTTGGGAAGGAAGAGCAGTAAAGGCGCGTTGCTTTATTCTTACCTTTCTTCTCTCTGTTCTGCTGGGTTTATGGTGTGGTTTTTGCGGAATAGGAGGCTGGTTGGAGAATGGGAAGAAAATTTTAGGTTCGTGGAGAGGATCTGGGAGCAAATGCTAATTTGCGGAATAGTATGCTGCATATACCACGCCCCACGCGGAATCGACGAATCCAGCGATGAGAGTTCCAGCTCCTCAGATGACAGCGATAACGATAGCGGGGATGATGGGTCTGCGAGACCACCGAGACGGGAAGGACATAATCATGGGCATAATCACGATCATGGACATGGGCACAGTCATGGAAGGAGGAAGGGCAAAGGGAAGGGGAGGGCGAGGAGTCCGAATGCGTATGAGAAGATGCCTAAGGCTAAGAGTGGTGGTGTGAAGGAGAAGAGCTGATGCTGAGGAGGGTTGAGGAGTAACTGGCAGAGGAATACTGGGGCCTGAGTTGTACGAAATGAGTTATGCTGGTATGACAGTGGGACATTGGAACGGAAAGGAATTCTTGGGGGAATTGCATGGCGCGGCGTTTTGGACGGTAGACTCATACAGAAAGATAAGACTCTGGAATTGGCTTTATTGAGTAAGTGTCTAAGTACCCAATGATCTCTATCTTAGCTGTGAAAGTAAGCGCTGTAAGCTGTTACTCTCGAGGTAACTTCAACATAGTGAGTATCCCTGTGAATCATTCACTGGTATTGAACCATCCTGGGGCTGGATATATGGACGTTCTTAGTCCTAGAATCTGGGGGACTATCATTGACATGAATTGAACAAACTACACAAATGTAAGCTACAAATTAACAAACCATGAGATATCTTCTCTAAGCCATTCCATGCTGATTGAATTTGAACAATTTCAAATACCTAGAGCCTCCTTTCCCCCTCACCACATTCCTCGAAATCCCCTCGTATATTGGGAGCGCGTCTCTACCACCCGTCAGAGCAGATCGCTTGCTGAGGTATCCCATCTTATACCGACGTTCCACTCAATAACTCTGTCTTCTGTAGAATGACCTCTTCTCGGAGTTTTCCATGATAAATTGTGATTGGATATGAATGGTCAACATCGCTGGGACTGTCGACAAGGAAAAATCCCTCGCGACAGAGATAGCTATTGACACGATATAGTTATCGAAAATCCGCACTGTGTACAAAGTCCAAAGCAACAGACGACAGTTACGGGAGGGTGTAAGAGTATGCCAGAGGATGGGCTTTGATCATGGTCTCGACGACCGCATTTCCTCTCATCGCTTCCGAGATAATTGATGCTTTCACATGAAGCAGCAGAAGAACGAAGATGTTTAGAAGTGTCGTCAAGGGTATCATTGTGATATGCAAGAATATAAATTGCTTTTTGTCAAATTTATACAGCAGAATATAAATGGACTGCGTCCTCACTCCTTACTTCTCGCCAGCGACTTTCCCCTCCACAAGCTTCAAGCCTAACCCACCCATCAACAAACACTTAGCAAGAAGCGCCTGAAGGAATGTTCTTGCACTTGGTGCTCGTCTTTCCTCCAGTGATATCATTACCACTCCAGGTCCAGTTAGAGCAAGCTCCGGATGCACACAGGATATAGATGTTGGTTGCGCTGGAGTCGACGGATCCGGTGACCTTGGAGACTGTGAGGTCGGTGATGGGGACACCGGCTGTTGGGATTCCAGTCTGTTCAAGCACAAATCAGCAAACCACTCTATCTTATTAGATCTGGAATAGACTTACGGGGCTTCCATTCTCATAATCCTGCTCAATAACAATACCGTAACCAGAGATACCAGACATAGTGATACTCTCGAAAGCAACGCCCTTGACTGTTCCGGTAGCTCCGCTAACTGTCTTGATACGGATACCGTTCACGGAATTAGTGACTGAAGATGATTCAATGGTAACGCCATCAACAGTGTTATCGCTTCGGCCTCCTACGGAACCGACTGAGAGACCGTGACCTCCTGAGCAGTTGCCCCCGGTGAACTTGATAGTAGTACCAGAGTTAATAGCCAAGCAATCATCCTGGTTCTTCACGACAGCGCCGGAGATCGTAATATCAGTGGAAGAACCAACATCGAAACCATCGGTGTTGTGACCGAGTGAATCGGTATCTCCGGCAGAGTTATCGATAGTGATGTCTGTGAGGGTGAGACCGGTGGAGGAGTCGATCGAGAAGGCTTGGACGGGAGTGTTGACGATGTTGAGACCAGTGATGGAGGACGTGCCCTTCAGAGAGTGGGCGTAGAAGAACTTGGGCTTGGTCTTGCCGCCGCTATTGGAACCCTTTCCGTCCCACCATTTGGCTCCTTCTCCATTGATTTCGTGGCCCGAGGCTCCAGTCACTACGATGTCTGTTCCGGAAACGGAGATCAGGGGGCCGGACCACTCTTCGTAGCCGAAGGTGGTTGTTCCCTCGAAGATGACCTCAAAACTTGTTAGATTGTCCAAGAGTAGTGGGTTATGAGGCTCACATGAGTACCCGATGTAAGACCGGTGAGATCCAAAGTGGTGCCAGATGGAACAGCAATGTTGTCCAAAACAATGGTAGCACAAGATGTCTTTGACTTGCTAGCGGCAGAGGCAGCAGTGAAAGTGCAAGAAGCACGCTTGTGAAGAGAAGCAGCGTTGTTGAGGTCAGGAGCCGCAGTGGGCACTGTGAAAATATCGGAGTCAGCATTTTCTCAAATGGGGAAGAGGGAGAGAGCCGAGCGAGGTTTCATGAGTCTTGAACTCAATTGAAATCCGTTTCCGGAAGCATAGCTTCAGCTACAACTCACGAACTCGGCCCGAAGACTCTGAGAAGTACTTACTAGGGACCGCCGAAACAAAAGTGCCCGCACTGAGCAAGAGCCCAAGGGCCTTGATGAATTGAACCATTATGGAAGATGAGGTTAAAAGAGTGTCTGAAAAGGAGAGTCTGCCAAGATACCAAGAGAGAAGGTATAGAATGGGAGACTGGAAAGAAAAGGTAGCCAAGGGCACTACAGAGGCATCTTATATGGCCAAGCGAAGAGGAGATGAGCTTGATCTAAGACATCTTCGCTAGGAGAAATCCCACAGACGTTTTTGGTATACAAATTGCCTTGTCATGCAGGCCCAGTGATCCCCTCTAGGCTTTTTCGCACCGTCATCAAGCCATTCCGCTAAGGATGGGCTTTTATCATTTAGATGAGTCCCGTCCTTACTCTAAATGAAAGGCCCCATTATGCATTCCACGTTGCCAAAAGAAGGAATGGCAGCAATCGGCACAGCTTGGATCTCCTCTTGGTGGAGCTGAGGTCGAAGGGTGTTAGGGTGTTTACTTGAAGACTTCGGTACGGAGGTACCTTCCCGTTTCGTGTAAATTAAAGTTGCGGCCCCAACTGTGGGGTAGAATATAAGCCGATTAGTCGTAATTGGTGGGCCCAACACCAAGTTAATTCCCTCCATTCAGATATCGGAGCCTCCTCAAATCTTACCAATTTTTCAAGACCACGGGTTCAAAACGGTTTCCTCATCAGGCTGACAGGTTGACAAGTCGCATAGCTATGGAACGTCTAATGAGTACCGGTAAATAATAGTTGATTCTCCATCGCGAATTCTCCATCGCCGTTCGTGCAACTCGCGGGGGTCGAGCATTCGGCAATGACCTCCGTATGAACTTTTCACCACGTTTTCCATGCTACAACAGATTGTCAATCCACAGCAATTCACTCGGAACCTGAGAGCGTTCAAGTCCCAAGACGGTCAACAGCAGGTCTCGAGTACAGCTTCAGCGGGGATCTGAGTAGCCCTTCATAGGATTTCGCTCGCAAGTAAAGGGGACCAGCAGTCATTTCAGCACGCGTTCCTGCTTCCAGGCCACGTCGAAAACCCGCCCACTTCCGTCTTTGATTGGTGGCCTTGCAAAGCCCACCAAGGATCACCGGAATTAGAGGTCGCAGTAAATGAACAAAAGATACAAGGCTTCGTCCGTGCTATCCCAGCAACCACTCAATGCTTGATAGTCACGTTTCAAAGCTTAGTTGGAGATCCACTAATACTCTATCTACCACAGCCGGCATGGAATATTTATGTTTTGTTTTTAAATTGAATTTCCACCCAATCGGTACTTGAAATTGAGGATAACTGGCAGAATGGTGTGTAAGATCCCGTCTGAGAGGTGGGATTTCGAAATCCTCTGATTATCCGCAGCAGATCATCTTGAAAGAGCTTATGCGTTCCTATCAAGTTCGACTCTATCACAAATACCCCCTTGCCGATGAGGCTTTTCGTGACTTCTTTGCAGGCCTTCTTCCCCACATTCTGATCCTTTCAGAAATTATCCGGAGCCCAGTGGCTTCGACCTGCAATTTGGGCTTGGCCGGATTCGCCATGGACTTCATTTTGTCTCTCCGTTGTCATACAATTCTCCAGGGTCGTATTCCTATAAGGTTCGTCTCTTGGCGCCTCGTACCTTCTGCTCATCACCATATGTTTTGATACATCACGTTCTTTTACCCTCTCACATAATGCGTCTTCTACTTTCTATCTGCTCTTTTGTGTCGGCAGCACTGGCTGCGAGCCGAACATCGGCTCCCTCTGGTGCCATCACCGTTGGTTCGGGAGGCACATATTCTACCGTAAGTTATCCCCTTCCAAATCTCAAATCTTAATACTAATAATCTCAGATTCAAGCTGCCATCAACTCCTTGAGCACTACATCCACAACCGCTCAGAGCATCTTCATCTTGCCTGGAACATATACCGAGCAAGTCACTATCCCAGCGCGATCTGCTGCCCTCACCATCTACGGCTACACAACCGACACCACCTCATACACCAGCAATGTTGTCAACATCCAGCACAGCTCTAGTCTTGCTAGCGGCGCCGCAGATGATGAAGCCACCGGAACAGTGATCAACTTGGCCGAAAACACCAAATTCTACAACATCAACATTAAGAACACCTACGGCTCAGGATCCCAGGCTATTGCTCTCTCAGCCTACAACACCCAACAGGGCTATTACGGAGTTGGATTCTATGGCTACCAAGACACCCTCTTGGCTGAGACTGGAAACCAAGTTTACGGAAAGTGCTATATCCAAGGTGCCGTCGACTTCATTTTCGGCCAACATGCCAGGATCTGGATTGATTCCTCAGACATCAGAGTCTCTGCTGGTGGAGGAGCTATCACTGCTAACGGACGCTCATCTTCATCTGACGTTTCCTACTATGTGATCAACAAGTCCTCAGTCGCTGCGTCTGGCAGCTCTACAGCTGGCAGCGGAACCGTCTACCTCGGCCGCCCATGGTCTGAGTATGCCAGGGTCTGCTTCCAAAACACCGTCTTGAGCGACATCATCAACTCTGCTGGCTGGGAAGTATGGAGTTCCAGCGAACCCAACACAGAGGACGTGACCTTCGAGGAGTACGGCAACACCGGCACTGGCGCATCTGGAACACGAGCCAGTTTCTCCACCAAGCTCAGCTCCGCTCTCACCATCTCAACCATTTTGGGAAGCTCGTACACCAGCTGGGTTGATACAAGCTACCTTGCATAGGGGATAGCAAAGGGATTTTGGGTTTTGGAGGGAGGATTCGATTCGATTCAATGTGCATATTGATTACCTTTACCGTATTTATCTCTTATGCAGCTCAAGGACTTGTGTTTGCATGTATATAGTCTGGAGGACAGCTGGAAATTGCGCCCGGGAAAAGTACATATCATGTCCTTCATGTCTTTTCGTTGTGAACCTGAGCCCCCTTTGTCCGCTGCCTTAAAGACTGGATCCACAGACAAAAGCGGCAGAGGAACATTCTAAAGCTGTAGCGTCATTCTGCAGCGCTCCCCCTGTCGGCTCAAGTGGATTTTGCCGACCAAATAGATTTTTTTGATGCTGTCAGACCACAACTGAATCCAACGTTCGCCAACTACAACCACCCTTAATACGTATAATAATATTTTTAATAGATTGACCAGAGATCCACTGATCTAAACGATAATTTCGTTCCCTTACAGGACAAAACGAGAGAGGCACGCGACTTCAGTATTGTTGGGCCGGAGCAGTCGGACGAGAGCTACAATCCCCGAGAGAGAGCTTCGAAGACTTGTTTGAAGGCCTTTGGTGATTTGAGAGGATAGATAGGGAGTCAAGAAGAGGCCAGAGAATCTGCAAGATTGGGAGGTTGTATTTGTACGGATCCGACACCGAAGTCTCTGTCCAGTCTCTACCCCGACCTCTATCTTCCACCACAATCTCCATACGTTCAACATGTTACGAACCTCCCTCTCCACCACCTCCGTTCGCGGTGTCTCGCGATCCTTCCAGACCTCAAGATCAGCTCTACGAATACCCCAAACTCTCACCCAACGAACCTTCACAACCACGCGCTCAACTCGCTCAAAACCCTCCTCCTTCACCACCACCAAATCCACGAATTTCACATTCTCCTCACACGCCCGGCCCTCTCCCTCCTTCTCCCCATCATCACTCCGAAACAACACAATCCTACAACGCCTCCGCAGCACTCTCCGCTTCTTCCACAACTCGCGGGCACGACTAAACGGCAAACCTACGTCGCCGAATCCTACACCGAATCTAGGTTCTCCCGGCGCAGCAGGAGCAACGGAAGCAGAGCCAACCTCTTTAAGTGCGAGATTGAGGAAGTTGAGTAGAGAGTATGGATGGAGTGCGCTGGGAGTATACTTCGCGCTGAGCGCGTTGGATTTGCCGTTTTGTTATATGCTGGTTAGGCATTTGGGGACGGATCGGATTGGTAAGTGAAAATTTTCTTGATTCTTTTGGGAAGGGTTTGGTTGGTGCTGGGCTTAGAGGCCGGAGAGAGCGAGGATTATCGGCAGAGTTGTAGAGAAATAGACACACATACATGAGGAATATGCCCTGGAAGGGGGTTTGGAGCATAGGGACAATTGGGCAGTGGATGGGAGCATTCTGGTCTGGCAAGGCAAGACAACGAAAGGGACGGAATAATCTCTGCAGACTAGACACTCCACTCTCGTCTCATTACTCCAGTCGAAAGCAGAACAAAATGCTAACGATCAATCTACAGGAGAATGGGAGCACACCATAGTATCCACAGTACAGAGCTTCATCCCCAACTCCGTCAAACAAACATGGCACGACTGGCGTATGTCAATGAAGAAGGCCGAACATGACATAGAAGGCAGCAACCAAGTCAGCGAGCACGTCGAGGTGGCAGGTTGGGGCGTCGAAGAGGCGGATAAGGCGAACAAGATGGATGCTAGTACGTGTCACCTCTCTTCCATCCTTATCACCATCTCCATATACCCCATCCAATTCCTCAACTAGTATCAGATGAACCTGTTAAAATGCTAACAGTCTGGATAGGTCTAACAACACAACTCGCCCTCGCCTATGCAATCCACAAATCTTTCATCTTCGTCCGAGTCCCCATCACCGCAGCCATCACACCAAAAGTCGTCAAGGTACTAAGGGGCTGGGGATGGGATATCGGGAAACGGACAACGAAGGAGGCGAAGGCTCTAAAACGTGCTGCTATCCCGCCGAAGAAGAAATGAGAAGGATCGTAGAGGGAGAGTGTAATATATATGTATTATAAGTTCATACGAAGAATCTGTACAAAAGACCCGAGTGAAAAAATGGGGGTTGTAGATATGGGAAGTACAGCTTTGTATTGCGAAGGGAGGGAGAAGTGCACACAGGCAAAGACAATGGCAGTGAAGCAGCTGTTTGGGGAGTCGCACATAGAGATGAATAGACGCAATCCCCCCTTCTCTGTTTTCCTGCTTAAGTCAAGGTTTCTGTCTGGACATCTATCCGTTGTTCTTCCACAGAATAGCTGCTTAGATACAACCAAGCAAGGCTTACCACACAGCCCAAGTAGCTGCCTCACCTCACTTATGTCGTCTACACAACACCAAACCCGAAAACCTTAACAGTCAGTTCAGCATATCACTCGTGCCATTCCAACTCCCAAAAAGAGCACATTCACCACAATCCACTCTCCTAAGTCCTTCCGTCATCATCAACGCAGCACAACCTTCTCAAGCTCAGCAACCTCCACATGTGCCACATACACAATCTCCTCTTCCCCCTCACCCTGCTCACCTTTCTCAACCCGTCCACCCTCAATACACTTTCCAGCCTTTCCCTCCCTCTTCTTCACCATCATCCTCGCAACGGCCCAAATCAGCAACCCCAATAAGAGCCCACCGAACACAACACCCATAATAACCAACGCTGTCAAACCCTCATCCTGCCGATCATAAGGTCGGTTGGTAGTCTGTCGCTCCCCATACCCCTCCCCAAGCCCATCCCAATCTCCCACCTCCATCCCAAAATCCGTCCCCCCAACACCAGATCCCAGCCCCCGTCTCGAAATCGGCGGCTGACACACCTTCCCGCCCTTCATCCCGCCCACCCTCACCTTCCCATCTCCCGTCTTGTACGGAAATCCAAGCCCATTCCAATCATACCACTCATACCTTTCCCACTCCGACAGCGGACTCGGTCTACAAGTCCCATCTTCGCAGCAATGGCCTTTCAGGACGCGAGCTGCGCTGGGGCAGGAGGAATAGGGAGGGGGGAGATGTCCGGAGTGGGTGAGGTAGGCCCAGGTGATGTTGCGGTCGCCGCAGGTGGAGGTGTCTAGGTAGGAATCTATTGATATGTTGTTGCCCATTTTGGGGGCTTGGAGGTTTGTGTAGGGGTGGCTGAAGGGGTTAAGTATGCGCGGTGAGCGATGGGTTGGAAAATTAAGTGTAGTGAGGATTCAAGTGCGTTTGGGAGATGTAGATCATGGATGAGAGCTGTGTATGCTGAGAAAATGGGGCTTGTTAAGTACGTTGACTTCAGTTGACAACGAAATTCCCAACCTGGCAACATTCGGTACCTTCTTAAAACCGACGAGAGACTCCAGTCCACAAAGGAATTCCCATTTGGTCAAAATAAACTTTGGCTTTCGAAATTCTGGCACCTTGATAGGTACATATAGTTGTGATGCTTCTTTCGACGCTGAGTCGCTTCGTCCCCTTTCGGTCGACCCTTGCTTTGAGGCGGATATGTGGGATTCTAAAAACGGCAGCCAGTATCGAGCTATCGTAGAGAAGGAACTATCAAGCTTCACATCACTGCAACTGGCCACCCATCTCGACAATGTTAAGCCACTCTCGAAAGACTTCTTTCCATCAGACCAAAATTCACAACAAGCACACAAGAATCACAATCCCAGAATGGGACGATCATAAATAGAACCTCTCAATAGTCTATTCATACACCATCGCACCGTTCGTCTGTAACAGACACAATATCACCTCCTTTAATGAACCATGATTATATACCACATTGCCCGCTCAACACAAGCAATGCAAAAGCTCATCTATACACCCCGTCCTCATACCAATCAAAGAATCCCTCCACTGCATTCCCATCTTCCTTCATTTATCAGAAGAATTCAGAATGCCATCCTACCCAATCCATTCCCATGACGCAACGAAATATGTTTTCTCTCAAATGTCGTGTGATGTACTAGTAGAAGTATATTTGGATCCTCGTGGAAAGAGGTCCGAGTGACGGGGAGATGGTGTCACTGAATATGATGCCGTCGTCCATTGGTATTGGATCTAATGCATGTGGATTTTCCAGAATAAAAGAGAACTCATTCCACGCAGTCAACAGCCTTGTTGCCGCTACTGCTCGTAGATATGCAAGTAAAAAAAAAAATAACACCAGTCCCTTTTGCCGAATAAAATATCGGCAGGGTAGAAACGCCCAATAAGTCCGATCATTAGTGGTCATAACCTGCTCCGCGTTGCCAAGGACTATTTTGATGTTATTTTGCATTCGTTTCTGATTGAAGAGGGTTTCTTACCTGGCATTGTTTTGACTTCTG
This sequence comes from Gamarada debralockiae, assembly GCA_002803225.1. Taxonomy (NCBI): domain Eukaryota; kingdom Fungi; phylum Ascomycota; class Leotiomycetes; order Helotiales; family Hyphodiscaceae; genus Gamarada; species Gamarada debralockiae. The sequence continues at coordinate 31,641 of NXFV01001552.1, read as the reverse complement.
AATCCTGCAGGACTGGCATTATTTGCCATCCTGTAACCCGACAGGTTTGACGTTGACGAGTTCCCTCTGTATGGAGCAGGGGATGATGTGTTCGTTCTGTCGTGGCCTTGGTACATCGAGTGAGGATTGTCTTGGTACCCTGGGGGTGGTCCACGACCACCAGGGCCGCCAGGGCCGCCAGCTGGGAAGAGAGGGACTGATGGATCAATTGGCGAATGAGGAGGCTCTCTGTAGTTGGCTTGCGAGTTGGCCGTGGATGGTGGAAGTGGCATGTTCGCAGGGTTGTTTCTCACGGAGTCTGAGGACCATGAATCGTTGTCGTCATCAAGATCAAGATTATGTTTGTATCCACTCTTCATGTCACCTCTTGCTGTGGCACCCAATGCATCCAATTCGGTCGTCAATTGAGTTTGAGACTTGATGAAGGATGCTCGGTCATCAGCAACTGGTTGGTAACGAGAATCTGGGTTCTTTCGGACAAAGGCATAGATGGTAGCGATCAGCACCAGGATAAGAAGTACCAGCGAGAATGCTGCGTTGTAGATGAAGAAGATAACACCCATGACACCAGTAACCAGGCCTGGCTGATTGAAGACGTCAGTGAAAACCAAGAGGAAGATGGCGTTCAAGAAGTTCACAGCGCAGATGGAGATGTTAAAGGTGTTGGTGCTCTTGTCCATCCATGGTCGAATAACGCTAGCTCCAATCAACGCAATTGCCTCGATCAACACAAGAGCAATAGCTTGAACGGTACCGCTGTTCTGGCCGAACGCAATGAACATGCCCTTGACCACAGTGTAGACCAATAGCGGGAGAATGAAGTAGTAGGCCGTGGCTCGGAATTGAACGTAGAGGAAACCCCACTTGTTGAGAGCAGATGGATCGGAGTACAAGATATAGGCCGGATTCTTGTGCATGGTGACTGAGCGCTTTGCGATTCGAATGACCTTCATTGCAGCCCAGGCGAGAGTACCAGTCATGCCAAAGAAGAAGAAGATTGCAAGAACGACCTCGGCAGGCGAATCGACTTGGGTGAACTCCCAAAGGCAGAGAATGGTCATCTGAGGGTAGCCAATAAGGACCATGCGGAACATGATACCCTTGAGAACGGTAAACCATCCGTTGCGGAAATCCTGGAACTTGTCACTCTTCATCCAGCGTGCACGCACAGCAAGTTCGCAGAACCCCTTGAACATGGCCACGAAGATGATGGTGAAGACAATGAAAACGCAGAAGAAGATAAGACCAGTGAGGAAGACGTTGGTCGCTTCGATACCGGCTCGGAAGGCAACACGCTTAATTCCCTTGACAACATAATTGCCGGTGACGCTGTCGCTGCTGCTGGCTCGCTTCGTCATTTGCTCATGGGCCCGGGTAAGCAGCTTGATTGTGGCATCAACAGATCGCTTGCCGACAGCATTCAATGAACGCTTCTCAACTTGAACGGATGTTGTTGTCAGGCTGTTAAGTAGAGTCGCTGGGGTTCCTCCGGTAGACTTTTGGTACCATGTGGCAATCGATTGCATGAAATCAACCTCAATAATACCCATAGTCCAGTCGAAGTTCTGTGTCCAGGATTGCACAATGGGTGGCATAGTTATAGAAGTCAATCCAACAATAGCTTGGGCCTGGAAGTATCCAAAAAGAGACAAAGCGTTGGCAGCGACGTGAGCAGCGGTATTCGAGTGTCCCAATCCTGAAGTAACGGCAGAGGCGACGAGAGCCATACCAGAAATGACTGCGGTCGCCCATCCTACACCCTTCTGATCGACAGTCTGTCCGTTCGACAAGTTGGCTTCCACACAGGCAACACTAACATCTGGGTTGCTGGTCTGGTTGATGAGGACCTTGACATTGGCATCGAGATCGGGTACACCGTACGCAATTCCTGGAATCTGGTCGACGGTAGCCTGAGATAATTGAATGTTCGATTGAATATCAATTTGCCCAGTGCTCATGGGGCACATTCCACTCAGATCCTTATTGTTGCACGGGTTGAGGGTCTCCTTGATGATCGAGTAGCCGTACGCGGTAACTTGGATTCCGAACGATACATTGCCTTGAACGGAAGAAACACCGACGATATCGAAGGTAAGGGTCAAGTTGTCAGGGGTGAAGACGACATTGAACAAACTGGCCGTGAAACTCGAGTTGTCCTGACACGTATTGAGGGATTTCGACTCGATTAATCGAACGGCTGATGTGCTGGAAAGGAAGGAGAGGAGGGAGGTCAAAAAGACGAAGGGCGAGAATAATGAGGACCTCATGATGGCGTATCTGTGACGAGGTATGCCGTCGAGGCGAGGAGGATATACGTTGTTGTCCCGGTACTTTCGACGGTAGATCGCGAAGCGGGTTTATCGGGATTGTATTGATTCTCCTCCCTCAGGGCAATCGCACCCAATGTATCCTTATTTCACGATGCTTAATCAATTATTCTTTGATCGTGTATTGTCGAGAAGGTGGTGTGATGTTGTTGGATTGAAGTCGGCGCCACTTCTCTTGATGGGTCGAAAAGTTGGCAGGAGATTGATTGTCGTAACGAAGGGCGATGGTGAAACGATTGTGTTTATGTGAGTTTTCCAGCTCACAAAGAGACGGAAGCGGACAATCCAACAAACGAGGGAATAGTGTCGACAATAGATTCGTGAGTGTTGGTGGTTGGAAGAAGAGTAGAGTTGTAGAAGATTGAAGGTTGAAAGAAGGGGCTTGCTGACGAGAAGACTAAGCAGGAAGGAGGCGGGCTTGGAGGATTGGAGGAGATGGATGGTCGTTCGTATTGGGGTGCAGCCAGGGTTGTCCAGGGGTTGCTAACGAAAACTTGGCCGCCGTATTTTGGAATCGCCTTTCTTTATTAGTAACAGTGACGGGTCCGGAGAACGCGTGTCTGTCTGCGAATGTAGGTGTCGTATTTTATGTACGCAGCGGGAGAGAGAAGTATTTGAAAGTTGGATGTCCAGCCTTATTATTATTCACTGCGAGAGAGGATAAATAGCATGTGCGGGCTGGGAGTGAGTGGGATGTCTCTGATCAAAAATGGTGGTGGTTGTGCGGAAAATACTGCTTCGCCTTCGCCCTCTCCGACTCCTGACAGTTCTGTATTGAGAAAACAATACAGCTGAAGGCAGGCAAGAGCTGATGAGATGATTACAGTCCAATTTATGCTGCCATACGAACACGATCTTGGAATCAATCCTCGTCCACTTCGTCACACACAATCCAGGCCTCAGTCAGCATACTCGCCCAAAGTCGGTACCGATCTTCAACCACAGCGTCATAACTATTTGTATAGGACGATGTGGGCTGTCTTCCATTCACAGCGACGTCTGATGTCTCCAACCCCCCAGCGTCCGTGGATTGCCTTCTAGGTTTCTATGAACATCATCTCCGTCTTCACACATCTTGCGACACGCTTTGTGTTGAAATGCCAGTAATTTCATCTCAGCGCGTTTTCGACGGCCACACCTTTGCACAGCCCCCTCAAGGGTCTTGCACCAAGTCAAATAATTTGAGAAGCCTCGTGTTCCCCGGTAAGACAGCCTCAATTGAGTGGCTGCTGGACATCCGATTAATCCAAATCTAATATCGGCATCCTCGAATCCGTTCGTTCTCCAGACTTCGTACCAAGACGCCGTCGCGAAATAAAAATGCCCCCCGCCTCATTGCGCAACCCGCAAAGCTGGTCATCGTTCCTTCTTGGCTTCCTCACCGTGAGAAATCCATAAATTTTACTAAAACTCTCTTCCCCCCAAGATTCAGGTACCCGTGTGCTGCTGTGCATCCCACAGCACGTGTGCTGCTGTGCATCCCACAGCACGTGTGTTCCTTTTTGGTCAGCGCGCCTGAAATGTCGCCCTGCATGAATATCTCCGATCCAGTGATCCTCAAACCGGGAGCGTTGGGGTTTGATGCTTTCCATGTCTCAGGAGCCGGTGAACCATATGATCGAGATCAACCTTAACTGGTCAGAACCATAAAAATCTGGGATTCAAAAGCCACTGATATCTTCTTTCTTGCCCTCCTGTAACTCTGCCAGCTCATGGTTTGCAGATTTGAAAATCGATCTTCAGCCGACCTTTGATTTTAGCCTCAGGAGAATATTTTTGGATCAATCACGGGATAGTCACGTGCATTAGATTACGCCACCTTCGATGCAACCGGCGATTGATATAGAACAGAAAATGACACGTGATTGATATGCAATAATCTGTAGTGAAAAGAAGCCGTGATTTCCTTGTCAAGTCTAGATAGCTTCACTCTGGTCGCACGCTCCTCCAAACTTCGGTTAAAGCGGAGAAGAACGGATTATGGTGAAGCCGTCGGGCCGTTGTACAATATCAACAACCTCAGAACGAGTTTCTTCGAGCTCTTGTAAATGCTTGATCTAGGATTGCTCTTTATGTAAATCCTTTGGAGTCCGTCAACGAAGCTGGTATTCTTTATAGAAATCTCCGGAAGCCAGGCCTTTCCGATTACACAGATTCGAACAACTCCACGAAGGCCCCTTCAACCCCTCATCGTGTACAACATGGAGAAAACATTTAGAAATTTACCTCGCCTCATATCGAGGACACGTTCTTCCGTTCGCCCATCTCAATGCCATCGAATACGATGCTTCTCCAACACCCCGACCCAGCGTACAGATGGAGTCTATCGAGAGCTGACCGCAATGCGGACACGAACCCCCTTTATCGAAGCCTTCCGAAAGCAGCAGGGAAACGAAATCGCTAAGCCTACATCCACCGAAAACGTTCCAAGAGACCTCACTCCCAAATCAATGTCAGACAGCTTCGCCCGCGTCGTACGTCACCTGACCTACCCCTTCTTTCATTCCTCCTACTAACTCAACCCAGATCCTTCCTCTAGCTCGAGACCCATGGCTTTTAGATAGCTATATCAACTCATCGGGTCATATCAGACTCGGTACGATATTCATGGACCTCGATGCACTCGCTGGCGTTGTGGCCTACAAACATACCGGCGACAGTGTAATGACCGTAACCGCAGCAGTGGACCGGATCACGCTGAAGCGGCCATTGAGCGCTATCTGTGATTTGGAGCTGAGTGGACAAGTTACGTTTGCTACGGGGAGGAGTAGCATGGAGGTTTCTTTGCAGGTTGCGAAGGCGCCTGAGGAGGGGAAGGTGGTGAGGGAGGAAGATGTGTTGATGACTTGTGCCTTTACAATGGTATATTCAGTTCCCGGATTTCTGAGGGAATGTTACTTGCTGATGAATTGCATAGGTCTCATTGGATCCAGCAACGAAGAAGCCTGTAGCAATAAGTCCCCTGAAAGCCAACACCCCAAAGGAAATCGAACTCTTCAAGCAAGGGGAACAGAATTACAACCTCAAGAAAGCAGCCTCAAAAATGGCGTTACGGAAACAGACACCCAATGATGAGGAATCAGACTTGATCCATGCGCTTTGGTTACAGCAACTGGATTACCATGGTACTTCCATACTCTCCCTGTCGAAACCTCAACTTACACATCACAGATCCCAACACCGCCTCAAGAAAACCTGAGAACGCACTCTACATGTCATCAACAACCATCCAATCAGTCCAAATAATGCAGCCCCAATACCGCAACCGCCACAACTTCATGATATTCGGCGGCTTCCTCCTAAAATCGACCTTCGAACTCGCTTTCACCTGCGCGTCCGCAACATCCCACACGCGCCCTACATTCATCGCATTGGACCCCTCAACCTTCGAGAACCCAGTTCCAGTAGGATCCGTGCTCTACCTAACCGCAACAGTCGCTTACACGGATTCCCCTACGGTAGTAGGAGCCGATGGAGGAGATGTTAAGACGAGCCCGGAAGGCAGTACGAGAATTCAGGTGCGGGTTGATAGTAAGATTCGGAATATTGAGCATGGAGAGACGAAACCGACTGGCCAGTTTAATTATACGTTTGAGGTGAAGAGGGATATCAAAATTGTGCCGCAAACGTATAGCGAGTTTATGATGTATCTTGATGCGAGGAGGCGGGCGCAGAGGGTTGCGGGGGCGATGGGGGAGGAGGGCAGTAAGAATAGGGGTGGTTTGATGGAGTAGATGGTATCATCTGAATCTTACGAAGAGGTAATAACCTTTCAAGTTGGAGCTATAAATACAATCTGAACCCGAGTTCTGGTTAGAATTTTCCTCTTCTTCAAAGTCTTGGAAATGGGATGAGTAAGCCTCTTGTCATGAAGAAACCCCTTTTCGTACTACCTATCTGGCTAATGGTCTTATAAAAGTCTCTAGTTTACACATCCTAGGTGCAGCAAGAGCACCTTGATTACGTCGAGCAGAAAAAACGGGGCAATGAACAAGTCGTGGCTTAGACGGAGATCATCCAGCTCCTGCGTACTGTATTACGAGGAGGAGGGTTCCGAGGAAGGAGATTATGAGGAGCCAACCCCCACTGGCAACTCACAACTCGAATGACTTCCATCCCGAGCTCCCAAAGAGTGACAATGAAAAAGCCCTCTACAGCAACAAATCCCCGCACAACAAAGCCCCGCCATCTCCTCTCAAACCCGCATCAAAGAAGAAGCCAAACCCAACCGCTAAACACAAACCGTCCCAAGATTAACAACAAACCATGCTGTTCGCCGATATCTCACCACCATGGAGCATCAGACTGCATTTTGCCCAGGGCTTTGTTTGTGGAGAAACAAAGGCTGTGAGAGGGGTTCTTTTATGGTGGGTTTGGGGATGCGATGAGAACGTGGAGACAGGGATGGAAGGAGTGAATTGACGATGTTCTAAGAAGGTAGATACGCTGAGTGACTACACAATTCGAACTTGGTTGTTGTACAAACGCTAACACATGCTTGTTAGTGAATAGAGCTCAAAAGAATCGTTGAGCCATCCTATATACGTTCGAATGGTAAGGCAAGACTTACCATCAAATTGGCCAATAGAGGAGAAAGCATAAAGTCAGAAAAATTGACCGGGAAGCAGCTCAAACCTGTGAACATGGTCGAAATTGATTCGTGGAGCAAGGAACGTCACGTCTCTTCAACTCATCCCATTCCTTTCCTTTCCTGCTGCCTTCCTCAACCTATCACATTGATCTCGGCAGCGACAATTCCCTCAACAAGATATCTACTATGCTCAACCCTCCTACATCAAAGAAGTTGTAGTCAAACCAAACAATCATCCCCTCCCAGGTCAACTATTAAGCTCTTCACTGAACTGTCACCGGCGTCGACTCCACGATATCTGTCGTTTCTCTGCACGACTTAAATTTTTTCTGTAGAGCCAAGCTGTTTGGCTGTGAGAGAGGTGCTTTATAGTTGTTTCTCAGATTGGACGAGAGAATTAGGGGGTAAGCGAGTCGATGAGAGATTACCAAGTGCCGCATTCATGAGTGGTGAACATGCCGAACCCCAAAACTCCGAGGTCATGGGCTCATTGAAACCGAATTGGAGATCAGAGAGATCCAATATTATGGAATATTTCTCACTTGACGCGAGTGCTGTGCTCCTTTCCATGAGGTGTGTAGTATAAAGCGAAGGCTGAGACACGAGGGCGATCAATGGATCAGAGAAGACAAACAAGACATTGAGTTTCAGAATCGAGAACATATACGTTTACACAGAACGTCAACCTGGGATCTGTGTTGAACTCGATCAAATTGTCAACGTTCTTCAAGTCACCCACCTCTCTCTTCACCTGTTGCGGTATCCCCACTCCAAAGACCGGCGACGGCAACGAAATCTTCCTCAACAACATAAATATATCCTTTTCAAGGAACTTCCATCAAAGAAGCAGCAGCAATCCAAGAACAAAACATATTCCGTCCTAAGAGGAATGTCAATCGCTCTTCGCCGATCTTATCCCACCTAAAAACAAATCACACCACCAGCTATCATCTGCCTGTTTCTTCCGAAAAGATGAGATTGTTCAATAGATCTGAGGGGCTAGAGGGATTCTTTTATGCTTATCCGTAGGTTTTTGAGGGAGTCGTGGATGAGAAAGTAAGTGGATCATACAGGGAAAGTGTATGTAACGATTTTGGAAGATTGGGGAGCTGGAGGAGCTCGAGCTCTTTGACCGCATGCAGAACTTCATATACCATAAGTACCGAGCAGGTAAAAGGATATCAGAGAGGACTGAATTCAGACGAGCTGATAGCGGCAGCCTTAAGGAAAGAGCTCTCCGAGGACAGGTCTAGTATTAGTAGCCATCCCGTTTCCTGTTTATAGAAAACTTGACAAAACAGTTAACTGTAGTATAACTGTAACAGGAACGATACAAATAGCTTCGACCGTTACGCAAGCTAGCCAAAAAGGCACAAGAATTAATCAAAAGACCAATTCGCTATTTTATTAAAGGGCGATGATACTAACCGCAACACGTGGCGGCGTTGGATGTTACCCAAAGAGATTGAAGTGTTGTTGTCTTCTATTGGCTTTATAGTTTTAGTCTTATAACTATAGAGCTATTAGCTTTGTACTACCAGTTCTCTCACTTTCATCATAGCTAGCGCCTTCTGTCTTATCTCCGCCACTGTCTTTGAATCCTACACATATTCAACCCGGCCCTCTGTGCTCCTCAATATCTCAGTCGCCTCTCTTTTCAACTCGTAATCTGAACACTGCATAATAATAATTTATAAGCAGGGTATTGTACTCCTATCAGACATAAAACTCTTCATGAATTTAAGATGCTTAACCAGATCCTGGGAAGAATTCAAGATCTCTTAGACAGCTATGAACGAGGGTTGGGTGAATAACGAAGATGCCCGCTAAAGAAGATGGAAATTCCTAGGCAACGAGTGACGCGGACCGAGATCTTGGTCAAAATCCTCGCCATACTGACTGAAACCTTTATAGCATCCAGGTGTGAAAGTCCTACTTACTTCCCAACTCTAAAAATTCGATGCCATCCCTCTTGACTCGTACGTTCTACCTTCACTCGCAACGACATTATTGCATCTTGGAAAGCCCATTGCTGGAAACTGTGCATGGGCTCGTGTGTGACAGACTAACCGTGAAAGTGTCAAATTATATAATACCTTCGTTTTAGGAAGATGCGTTCGAGAGCCTTGTTTTCCTCAACGTGCTGCCTCGGATCCTGAGTGCTATCCACTGCCAGAGCTGCCCAACCGATCCGCTCATATCCAGTCAAATTAACCTTGCGGACAACCATAAATCCCAGCGGAGCACCACCGCGGGGTTTGAAGGGGGAAATAGCTAGAAGATAGCATTCAAGCGGCTTTCCAGAAACTTGACGTGAATCTGGGTACCAAGAGAACCTCTTTTTCAGGCCAGGTGTTTTAGATTCGACTGATACCGACAAGTCAAAACTGGTCTTGAATCCGTGAATCATGACAGCGGCACTTGGAACCTCTAGAACGATATATGCAGAAGACACTTTGCCGTAAGGATCCACAGAAGCGAGCTCGCATTGAGCGTCCAGAAGGATATCATCAGAGGGTCCCTTTTGGTTGATATATGTAACTTGTCCACCTTCCGGGAGTGATGCCCAAGACCAAGTCGGAGCTAGATACTCAGTGGGCTTCTTCAGCGGGGTTGTCGCATGCCAGCTCAAATCCTTCACCAGATTATCTCTCCGTATTCCTGCAAGATAATTGTACGGGGCCACGAGTGCACTAGCAACCCCTGAAAATGCGGGCAATATATCACTGTGAACTTTGAGTCGTCGATGGGCGTAATTTTCCACCATGTTACTCCACAACGAGCCAAGAGACGACAGCGATGAGTCTTTGATTGAAAGTGCCTTCTCAAATGCCATCTTCGTCTCCGCAGCACTTTCATTGTCCTCTACTCTAGCATCCCATCTGGAACATTCGCATCGTTGATGGGAGCGACATTCCCACATAAGCTCCTCTGATGTGAAATGAACAATACGGCGAGAAAGTAGACGCTCCTGATATGCCCAGGCTCGTTGAGAAAGAGGGTCCATATGCTCCCATATACTGGTTTTATCGCCCAGGGAATAGTGTTTTGGCGGATATCGAAAAAATGGCCTCAATTCATCTGCAGCATTTGCTGTTCTAGATACCGGACACCGACTGGGTAAATTTTTGTCTCTAGTTGGTATGAGCCCACGCGACCCATCTGAAGCAGCAGTGGCGGCAATAGTAAGACAAGAATTGCCATACACTTGCGCCATGCTGGCAGACTCTTTCTCCCAGTCTAACCTATCATCCTGAACTATGCACAACGAGTCGATCCACATGTACTGAATACCCAACTTCCGAGCCATTGAGATTGCATCTCTGAACGTCTTGGGGAGAAGGTCGAAGTCGATGCGCTGCGCGTGATCGTCTTTGTTCGCTTTCGTTGTGGTAATCAGCGTCTTCTGACCCCAGCAATGTGAAAGCGTAACATAATGACCTCGTCGGCCATGCGTCTCCACTAATCGACACTGCTCAGATCCACCGGAATGCCCGATATCAACAACTCTAGTTGGTAGTGCAGATATGTCCTGTGAGCATAGCGGATGATCTTGCCTGCACTCTGAAAGCCAATTAAATATCTTATCGTAGCACTGGACAGAGGTTCGACCTTCTGCAACTGGGTGGCCGATAATAATTGCGCCGCACCAGACACTTCCTGCGTAGAGCTTGAGAAAAGAATCGCGGGTACTAGATGACTCGACCAAAAGTTCAACTCTACGTCGGTCCAACTGAATTCGCCAAGCAGAATCCACAGAAAGTCGACTGAGTTCGACAAGGCATTCCCTCAAGCCCATCTTCCGTTCAACTAGTTGCGAAAGTCCGTCGGCAACTATGCCACAAGGCTCACATCCGTCTTTGGCAGCTTGAGCTAGTGCGGTAAAGGTCGTCTGGATGAGCCAAGTTTTTCCATATCTATCGGTGACTGGTTGAATAACAGTCTTGTTGTTGGTGCCACAGATATTGCAACTATTGATAAGCAACATCGAGAATTTTATATACGTAGACTAGACTTCTACTCCGTAAGTTGAACGTAGATGGCCGGAATAAGCATTCGAGTTTGATTCGAGGTACTCAAAGTATATCAGGAATCGCAACCAACGGACATGCAAATCAATTCAACGTCGAAAGTAGGCAGCCACGCACAAAGTTAACTGTGTGTTGTGTTGTCACATTCAGCCACAAGTTCTGGCCAAGGCGTGGCTTGAGCTTCCTCATCCAGTGCTGGATTCGGGCTTCTAGTGAGCGTGAATCTACGGTACCCCGGTTGAGTCAGGAATTTGTCCAGTCTCAAGAATTAATCAAATTCGGCTCTTTTTAATGATATTATTTTATTACCTGATTCATCGCCATGGGGATTAGGAACACCCCTCCATCTTCAGATACTACTTAAGAAGTTCCGAGTCCGCAGCTTTGTGATGGCGAGTGTATAATGTTGTGCCGATTAATGTGAGGAGCAAGGCGGAGGGGGCCTGCCGAATGGGAAGAAAGTGATGTGCGAGAAGAGGGAGGAGCGGAAGGCAGAGGGGAGATTGTTGATGATCAGTGAAGGAGGGATAGATGGGGGAAATGGAGTGATGGAACCTTGGAGAAATGGAATGGCATGGTGCGTGGTGGATCTGGATGGGAATGGGATACACAGAGTTCACAATACCTGGCGTTTCTTTGGCCAGATATCGCGACACAATGTTGCTTATGGAAGCCGGAAGTTCATACACGAAGGAAGGATCACAAATGCTATACTCTGATGTGAAAATGTTTAATTTCACCTCGTTCAAATTGCTTTAGATTACACGATATCATTTGATTGTGCAATGGCTGTTGGGAAGCTTTGCAGTAGTAGATCAAGGCCTATTGCACAACCGTAATCACCCCTCTGTCCTGGTCGAGTTTGACTATGTTAATGACGTTGCCGGACACGGATTGGCTGAGTTATTCACTGGTAGTACCCCCTATGCATTCTCTTCTCTTCGAGGATCATCCAGGTTCAACGAAGCTAATCCGCCAGAAATCCGGTGACTGCGGCTTTCAATATTCGAGTTGTAGATGGAAGTGCGTTTTTCGTACCTTAGATTCTTACTCTATTGGGTATAAGTACACTCTTCATAACGATGAGAACATCACAACAGCTGAATCGTCAGTCGAGATCATTTCTTAGCGATGTAATCAAGTGGCACCCGGAGCTACAACCCGCCCGCCAGTATGCAGTAGCGTCTCTGCTTTCGGTCCTCTACAGAATCATGTCATTCAATGTCTTCCAGAAAGGTGTCGTCTTGGAAGCCTCCTGCTGCACTGGGTCGTCCTGAACGATGTGCTGAGATTCGTACGCTGCCCGCTGATTACTTAGAGGCTTGAAGAGAGGAGTCGTCTTGAAAGGCTCCTGGTACACTAAGCCATCCTGAACGATGCGCTCAGATACATCCCTCACCCGCAGGTCATCACTTTGAGCCTTGTGAGGTATCCTATATGAAGGCTCCGGGTGCACTGGGTTCTCCACAATGATGCGCTCAGATTCATACCCCGCCCAGAGATTAGTCAGTCCTTCTTGAGTCCTTTTCAGCTCTTCCTCGCCAGGTGTGAAAATAACCCTGGACTTGGTGGAGCGTCAAGGAGGCGCACTAGTTGATGGCAGAGAAACCAAGTTTGTGTTCCGCTTTGCAGACTTAGAACCATTGAAGGAGGATCGATTCGTCTGGCCGACCTTTCTCTTGCTCTGCTTGGGCACTCCCTCAGCACCCAGCCATTCAGGTCGAATCTCCATGATCTCTTTCCACGCCTCCGGGGAAAGGGCTTCTCGGCGTCTTTGGAAATACTCTTTTGCCGATCGATGAACCCAGCGGATCACGCCGCTTTTGTCATCGTATGTCAGGATACCTGCACAACACTCAGTGAAGAATTCTTCTGTAATCATGTCGTTTTTGTCATATGCTGCTGCAGGATATAATGCAAGCGCCTCTCGAAGATCAGTCAACGTGACTGGTCTTTCGAGGTAGGAGAGCCACGCAAGAATACGAAGAGGTGATTCACATGTACGAACGAATCTGCTCAACCAAGAAACTGAAGAGACACGCGAATGTTGGCTCGAGGTCTTGTGGGAGGAGGCGAAGGGCCCGGTCCAAACTCTCTCGAGACTCGGGGCGTGATTGCGCGACGACCTCGACAAGTAAATGGGCAAGCAGAAACCTTCATGTAGTGTGAGCATCACGGTTGTGAGTGACTTTTAGGGGCGGGGTTGAAAACATACGTTTCGTCGCACCGCTCAAAAACAGCAGTAGATATTCGATTGAGAGCGGTGTCGTCTACGCGTATGAGTCGTGCCAGGACCGGCGAGTTCAGAGCTTTCTTCTTGATAAACGCGTAGAAGTCAAGATCGTTACCGCCCATTTTCAACAGTACGTCGTTACGTGCTTTAAAGTAGTCCATAATGTTTCGCTTTGGACGGGAAGTCGTAAAGGTCTGTACTGAGAGTCTTGAGAGCTCAGAGAAAAATTCATCCAGAGGGAAGTCCACTGGCAACGTATCAATTCCATCTATAACAACCATGACACGGGAGTAATTTGCAACGGTTTGCTGAAGAGCGTATAGAGTCTGTGATTTAGAGGCTTGATCTTGAACACCCTGGGTCTGATGCCGGTTGTAGCTCTTGACCAGATCATCGTCCAAAGGAAATCGCAGTATCTGTCGACAAATACTTCCTAAAAAGTTCGAAATAGACGCACTGGGATAGCCGTCTTTGATGTAAAGATACGCTATTTCGACTGACTTATTGTTTGAGAATCGTTGTTGCAAATGATCCACAAGTGCAGCCTTGTACAAATCAAGAGATCCAAATAGAATTTCATAGACGAATACTGACATTACCGACGTCTTACCACTACCAGCTGTATCATAATCAGAACTTTCATTTGAATAGTCGCCGTCAGACAGATCAAGAAACGCTTACCTGAGCCATAACACAGCAAAGACTTCCGTGACTTTTCAATACACATGACGTACTCTTCTGCTGCAAACAAACACCGGCAGAAACGAGTTACTACCACGCTCAGATACAGCTCTTGTTGTTCGCGATAATCCAATGGTGAGAGGCATGATGCGAGGCCAATAACCTGAATTGCGTCTTTTTGCGGAATCAGTCTATGAAAGTCCACAAGATCCGAAGCGGGCCTTACCAGTAGCACTTATTGCACCTTTTTGAATGCCCAAAGCTCTTTCGCCCAAGTGACTCTTTTGATGTTCGCCTCTCCAACTGTTTTATCTGAGATTCCATCGACGAGATTCACGTGCCTTGAGGATTCCTGGGAAATATGAGGGATTGGAACGTTCCTCCAGCTGCCGATGTTCGTAGGCTTGATCCGCCCTGCCGTCAGTGTTGGCAGTCGGCACAGTTGTCGCACTACCATTAGAGATTGGTTCGGAATAGCGGTATTCCGAATTGCACGCTGGGCTTGTACTTTATATCAGCTGCCACTCTATGAAAGTCGCAAATTTGATAGAGCTTACCAGACTGTGAGCTCAGTTGAAAAGCAGTTAGCGATCAGCATCATTCTTGGAGTCGCAATCTGGTAGGGGACAAACCCCTCGAATGAAATGCCGTCCTGTGACTACAACCGATATACTGATGCAGGCCCCAGGGAAGATCGACTCCTTCCAGAAGTGAACATCGATGACGTGATCTCTTCGTGTTGTGTCCATCATTACATACTGTCCGCTGTTGACTGAGCGCTCTCCTGGCAAATCTTTGAAATTTACCCTTAACATAGATTCGAATACTTCCCAGTCCTGGAACCATTGATATGGCAGTAGCTCGTTCCTGCCGAGTACGTCAGTAAAGTCGATGCAATTCTGCGTTGGAAACCTTGGTGCACGAGGAAGATCATCTATAATTTGTCGAAGAAGAGTGTACATTTCGAGATCAGTCCTCATCATTCTCCGGAGGATTTGCAAGATTTCAACGGTATAGGCCCCGAAATATTCGATGAGTTTCTCCAGTTTTGTACCAAGGCCTCCGATATACCTGCCAACACTTAGGGATGCGGTTGGAACCATACCCATACAGTTCCGCTGCGTCTGCTCGACCCGGTTGAGCCGCAATTCCATCTTTTTTTGTTGTGCAATCGAGAATTGACGAAACCCCTCAAATCCAACTTGGATGCCGGCACATATTCTCACGAGGCATCGACTATTGAAAGAAACTGCCACTTGTACGTTGTGTAGGTCCTTCACATTGTCTGCCAGTTGAGTCGTAGCTTTTCGATGCTCATCGATCTTTGCGGTGAGTTGCTCTTTCGTCTCGTCGACGCTCTCTTCGATGGATTTGGTCCTATCGTCAATTTTGGTCACAGTAGAACTATTAATAGAGTAATAGGTTAGTAGTGTCGGTCGAAGCGTACAATATTGTGTGACTTACAACATGGGGAGTGCAACAAGCAAGCTTAGAGTGACGATTTTCGAGAGTATAACAGCTCTGAATCGCGCAACTTCCTCTTGCATCTTGACAGCCCATTCCACCTTACGCGCCCCGCTCTTGAGATGCAACTTGATACCCTTCTTCTCCTGACCCTTCATTATGTTGTACTTTTGTATTTTCTCCAAAAACACCCTCAATGGAATCTGGCAGGTGAGTGCCATGCCCTTGACGGCATTCGTGTGGCCGCATCAGAGTTTCTATCCCATCCGCCTCGTTCTAGCTGTCGCAGAACAATCTCCAGCTGCTGCAAATCTGTGAGCACCTGTTGGTACTCATCTACTGCACCACCCGAGTCTTTGAGGGGTTTGCGGACGTCATTGAGCAAGCTGATTGCCTGGACGAAGTCGCCAAACGAAAATCTGAAGCCGGGCGCAGCCATGGCCGCAACGACGACTGTGCAGCTCGCAGCAGCATTGCTGTAGTTGATGTAGCGATTAGCATCACAAGAACAGCCTACATCAATCGAGAATATTAGAATCTGTTTCTTTTCAGGCAACAATAACACCAAGACGACTCGCAGTGCGACTGGCGGCCAGAAACCTGGCTTGCAGGATCCAGCCTCATCAGCTCGGCCCATTGGGGTCTGTGTCCAACCCTTTCACCGCTCAACCCTCTTGCAAGCAGAAAGGATTGCAGAAGACGAACATTCTCATATATAAATATGAATACGAGTTAGTTATTATATGACCATTACATAATGTATTGGCTGTAAGTTGCAGTATGTTTGTATTGATATAATTCCTGACTTAGGTAAATTCCCTTTCTTTCACAGCCTTGTCCAAAATCACAGCGACGAGTGAAATCCCGAGCGTTCACAAGATGCGGAGCCACATTGAAGCTAGAAGGATATCTCCAGCTATTTATTCTCCCAGGTGAAAGGTCTTCAACAATATCGCTAGTGCCGAGATGGCGCAATTGCATATGAAATTTATGTTGTGAGGTTTTCTCAGCCTTGCGATATTCGCCGTCAGAGCCTCGCCATCGAGCACCTACCACCTTCAAGAGCTTTCATCGCACCTCGTCACAAAATCACAACATTTCTTCTACGTTCCAATCATTCCGCAACTCTAATTTTATTTGCGGGCCATTTATTCTTTTCCTCCAATTAATTGAGAGATCGAGTGATGAGGTTGGCCACAGTTCTCCAGGGTCCAATTCTTATGATGTAACGACTAATTGACGTCAGTCAAGAAGCTCGCAAACGATACGTATAAAGACTGTTTATTATATGCCATTCGTCTCATCTATTTCAGAACCTCTCTGCAAAGCTCTTCTGTCTCTCCCCAATTCTAAATTCTTCTCAATATCAAGTACTGCCAAGATGTCAGCAAGCAACAACTTCGAAGCCGTAGCCAACCAAGGCGAGTTCAAGAACAAAGTCCCTCCTTCTGAACCATTGACTACCAAAGGCGTAAGCTCTTTCCTCCAGAAACCAGTAGGGTTGAACTTGAAGCTGAAACCATCAAGCATGCCCCTGGCGTAAAAGTAGGCAACGATGCCGCCCCCGAATTCACCGCGAAAACCCTCCCCGCCGGCACCGCGCCTTCAGATCGCACTTTCAAACCCAACCCAGTCTCCGAGATACCAGGCCAATCCATTGACTCTAACATCTCGACCGAATCCCGCACCTTCGCATCCGACACCATCAACGGCGCCAGCTCGTCGGACGTGCACCAAGGACTCGGCATGCCGGTTCAGGGACAGAGTAGTCGGCAACTGCATGGTAGTGGAGCGACTAAGGGTGCGAAGGAGAAAAATGGACTTGCCAGTGTGGCATCTGATTTGATTGATTAGATTATGACTATATTATCAAATCAAATCAACCAATCAGAATCAATAATCAAAATCAAATCAAATATAATTGATTGTAATTGATTATATAATTGATTTTTTCACGTAAGGTAATATCTGAGCTATTTTGGGAAAGGGGTTGGTCACGTGCGCTGGGAGCTAGGCTTAATATAGCTTAGAGACTAAGCTAGATAATCCTGCTTAATAGGCCAATAAATAAGCTTGGAAATCAGAATATTCTCGATACTTCGAAAATTTTGTGATATAGTCTTTACAATTGTAAGAACCTCGCTTAGATCACGTGTATTCCATATCACGTGTGGCACTATAGGCTGGCTATATCTTCTCTTTCTCTAACCTTCTACCTTCTCTTCTTTAGTTTAGAATCTTTGTCTATACAATGCAATAGTAGAGAATTGAAGCTATTCTGCCTAGGATTTTCCTGCGTTCGTGACATTTATCAATATTTCTTAAAAAATAAAGGAAATATCAAAAAAAGATTTATATATGTATATTTCTGATTATAAATCTAACAAATCAAATCAAATCAAATCAATTATAATTGATTATATAATTGATTATATTGATTTTTTTGTGCCACACCGGGACTTGCGGGTGCGACATTATGAACCCCAATTCTGCCTAGTGTGTAATGGTTCTCGTCGCCATCTTCCCTCTTCAATTTAGGATGAGTTTTATCTACTGTAGCATCGCTACCATGGCGGCCTTCTCAGTTGCTAAGGTACATATGACTCCGATTTGGTAATCTTCGTGTGTTCGAGGAGCAGTAGACGTATAACTCTCACCTAATTTGGAAATACTCGCAGAATGTTAGCTTTGCATTTCAGACTTCCTTGCTGGTTGAGTGCGACCGTGGTGCTCCTAACTTACAGAACAAAAGTGCGTCCTTAAAAATAATGCTTCTTAGCTCTCTGCTTTGCGCACCCAGCTTGCCGGTCCCATGATTGTCCTAAGCGGCGCTCTGGTCAGCTTGGATACGGCCGTTTATGGCCAGGCTTCAGTATCACCTGTTAAGCTTTTGTCTTCCGCAGTACTGGATTGTCGCGGTTATCTGCAGATTCAATCGGATCAAAAAACCAGGGCTTTTATTCCGATATAACTAGGTTTCCGATATAACGTCCGTCCCTAGGTGACGAGAATCCTGCCGTGACGAGAAATACTATGGGTACTTTGACTTCAAGCAACTTGGACTCTGTGAGAATATTAATATTTCCTACCATATTGAATAAGTTATATACTATAGCCACTCCTAATACTCCTAACCCCCGCTACCTTGAAAATTACAATTATATCGTCACCTTCGCGCTTGATTTGCGAAGAGCTTACTTTTATAGTATAATAGGATTCCTCTACCACAGCGTTACTATCAAGCTTATACTATCGTCAAAACTTATAAATGACCCTTGTCCGAGCCTTAGAACTATAGCAAATACTAAGAAGTCATTAATATTCCACGTCGCTTGTGACTAGTGCCTGTTGAGTAACTTTAGGGTTTTCTAATAAGTGGGATTTCTGCTCACATAATAATATGCGCTGTCACCACAAGAGAGAAAACCCTCCAATAATTCTGTCCTCCCCACCTGCGTGATGGAACACATGCTGGGATGAATACAAGATAAATTGGCTTCAAAACAGCTCAGAGCCTGCCTACATGTGTAAATTGTTCCAAGACTGTGTAAGTCATCCTCTTCAGCTACTGCTTAGTCCCCGACGATGTGCCTACTTTATATATTACGCAAGCCTGGCTGCCAGCCAGCTGATTTGTGTGGACTACAGGGAGTGCTCCTTCGACGCCGCAGCAAGACATCCAGGCGCCATCCTCGTCGGTTTTTAAGGATTTTCGATTACCCAATAGGTTGCTCTTTCAGATCTGCAGCGGTCAAAGTGGAATAATAACCACTCGGTTATCTCCGTGACTCAGGTGCATTGCTCTGGCGCAAATGGCGGCTGATACGACAGACAAGCTGATCATAGATGTTTTCAGCAAGAGATGCTTACACAAGCTACGTCAGAAGGGTGATCTTTTCAGGCGACACCACGAACGAGATAGTGCCTATCATATAAATTTTGTCAACCTCAATTCAAGTTCCCTTTATCGCAAACTTCCCCAATAGTCGAGACTCTCAATAAACGTTTCACCATTTGCTAAATAAATATCACGATAGAGTATAAAGCGGAATTCTTCGTCCACTAGGTCCGATCTAACGGATATTATCACAGAACATGGCGAATAGCTCCAACGGCTTAATTGCCTGCATGAGTATCGGGTCTTCTCTTGAAAACCCGTCGTGCTGCTATACGAATGACCAGAGCGATCCGATATGCGAGAACCTCACAAACGGCAGCCTTTTACAAAATGGATGCCCAAGCAATGACTGCATTAGCGACTGCTCCGATGTTAAGCAGATTTATGCTTCTCGCCTCCAGCAGAATCTTACTGGAAATGGCTATCTTCCCATTGCACGATACATGGCTTGCGCCAATGTCCCGTCTATTGCCAGCTACGCTGATCAAGGCGTGTTGTCTCCGAACATAACCAAATCCGTCCAGCAGTATCACATCCCAAACACTACCGAAGACGACCTTCAGACTGTCACATCGGCAGTTACCGACTGCTTGTCCTCAACCTGCAGGAATTCCCGTAATTCTAGCTTTTGCTATGATGAATTCTGCTCGCCTGTGAAGCTTCTTCAAAATAACATTTCACCGAACGTTGAGGAGATCAATACCTGCCTGTACACACTCTGCAGCCACCCGGTCCAAGTTTTGCCGTGGGCTGATGCAGACGTGATTGGAATCGGAGTAGGTAGCTTCGACATGGCTAGCAACTATGAAATTACTAACCAGAATTCCTTTTCAGGTCTTCTCGTCGTACGTCATTCAAAGCATATTCATCGTTATACTCTGGCTCGGTTTCCTGGGCTTTGCGATATATCGGCACAAAAGAGGCGAACCTGAAAGACCCTCCAAGACATTCAGGCCTGGGAAACACTACAAAGCCTGGATCAGTCTTCTGCTCGAGTTCCACAAGTCCCAGTGCTACTTTAGCGCAACCCTCATGATTGCCTCCCTCACTTATGGCATCTACGAAGTCGACATGTTAGTGACGTTTTTACTGACGCCACTCGCAACAAACAGTGTTCTCCCTGTCGCCTTCGCTTACCTTCTCCTTTTGTACTACAGGAAATCATCGACGGGAGTCACACTTCTAACAATCTTAGTGTACATCCTATCAACACTGGTTTACTGGAGCTTATACAGGCATCTCATCCCCCTCGTGGGTGACATTGACGAGTCCACTATCTACCATCAGTTCATGTTTAAGCTTTCGGCTATCCCGGCCTGCGGAGGATTTTCAGGCCTATCTGTCTGTCCCCACAACTTATTCCCGAAATCGCTAGATGTAAACTCTGCCAGGTATAGGATCCGGGTCCTTACTCCTCTGATTTGGACATACTCGACATGCATTCTTCTCGCTTTATTTGGTTACCAACTTTATCGATGGCGTTCCAACCGAGGGCTAAATATGGACTCCCCAGCCTGGCACAAGGCTTTCTGGTTTACGACCATAGTCTTCCTCGCCGCCATTGGTATGCAACTTGATGTCCTCTCAATCTCCGTCGAATTGGACATGATGAACCCGTGGGATTGGAAGTTTGGGCAGATTGTTGCGGTTACCGTTTGGATTCCGCCGTTGCTGGAATATATATATGGCGAGATAAGTAAGTAGTTGCGGCGATGGCCACAACCTATCTGCCTGCTGAGCAATGAAATAGAAGACTAACAACGTCCAAGAGCCAGATAAGAGTGACGAGAAGAAACACGATGCTGGCGATATGAAGCAGTCGAGCATGTTTAAGGATAGCGAGATAAAGCATGAACAGGGCAAGCGTACACAGTTGCAATTTGAGGATGACACCACTGGGCGAAGAAATGGTATCAACCCGTCCGCCACTATATAAGGAGACCGAGGAAATAAGCACCCGTGTTTGCCACAGCTGCTCTATTCTACAAGTAGAGCTATATCAACAAGGAGTCTATTCGAGCACACCAGCTACCCCGCCATGGCGAGCAAAGTTTGGCCAACACAACAAACGGATCGAGAAGGATGGGCTTCGCAAATGCTAACCTACTTTATTCAAGAGACTGGGTATGGTAGCTCGTGGACGTTTCGGAAATTTGCAGTGGATGGCTCTTCATCGAAGTCCAAAGGAGCCTTTGTAGGAACGGGTTGCTGAAACTGGACAAATTGGGACAAAGGCCAAGTTGCAGCACTTGCTGGGGTACTCGGCGAAGACATAGCTGAGGCAAGAAGAGTCCGAGCGAGACGAGAGGGGAACTGAAGGCTGTAGTAGAGGGGTAAAGGAAGAACGAAATGAAGTTTCAAGGTAGCGCAAAAAAGGATCGCGTATCATTCATCTCAATGCACTTGTACACATCACCGCACTTTCGATAAATTGTTGAATCGCTCTCGATAGCCTGCTCGTAAAAAAGAACTATATCACAATTCTTCGCTTCTCCACCGCCGTCTCTTTAGGTCATCATCCAAACCAACCCTCCTTCATCAACCGAATCACAATCGTGAAAGTCATAAAAATCCTCCTCCTGAAGGCATTCCATCCAATGACCCGTGGTAATCCCTAAAAAAAGCCGTGCTGCTCGCTCAAAATCAAAAGATTGGCTGTGACAAAGCCAAGATGCTCCGTGACGCCTATCCCATCCCGTACCCCATTCGTTGTTGCTTATCGTGTCAAACCTGAGACGCTGTTCAGATTCGAAAGATAGAAGGCAAATATAGCGTAAAAGGGGAAGGAGCTCAGTGGCCATGCCCCCTAACGCCCCGCTTCCCATCCTCATGCTCATCGCTCAGCTCTCCAAACCTCAACTTGTAGCGTTGCAGTTCCTTCAGCTGCTCCGGGAGATTGGCCCTACCGCAGAGTCAACCTGGGCACACTTTGTGGTCGCGAGAGCCATGTTAGTACTACTGTCTCTCTTCGGCGACCTCTCCCCAATAATTCTCTACGCAGCCGGTGCTCAAGGACCGTATAGTTGGTTTTGGGATCAGGTGAGAGCAGAATAGAGCATGGAAGAAATGGAAACGTGAATTAAGTCTGATATCTCGAAACGTTGCGCAGACTGAACTGCATCTGAGAATCTAGCATAATCATCAAACAAAACGACATAGATTCCCCTCTACTACTTGCTCATGTCGCTCGGCACGCACCAGACCCTGTCAAGCTCCCTTTCGCTGACGATCGTGCCGCATTTTGCTAGTATTGTGTGGACATAAAGAGTGAATGCCTCACATATTGTCTCAAAGCAAGACAATCTGACAAGAGCGCCAAGGTATTTCAGAGAGCGGCATTCTACAATCAAAAAAATTCGGTGTCCTTGATCTCGAGACTTGAGGGCCAACGTGGAAAGGAGTGCTGGAAACACAAAGACACTCTGGGGATGAGAGAAGGTTGAGGATGTAGCGGGGAGTCTGGGAATGATAGCAATAGTATACTTAACATTGAGAAAGAAAACGACAACGAAATGTCAAACTAATAGCGATAAAATCTACTCACCCAAGCGGTTCCTTCCTTCAAAGGAGAAGTAAAGTAGGAACAAACACATGAGTACTTAACATGAACAACAATCGCCCAAGGTCTAACCCCTAGCTCCTCCTAACATGCTCGGTGGAGTATCGGACCTTTTTGTTTGTGGCGGGTCCAGATAGTGCGTAGCGCTTTTTACAGCTGGGGGATCCAGCGAGACGCAGACAGAAAGTGGAAAGGACTGGCACTGGCACTGACTGGAGCTGCCAAGAGCGAGTCATTCGACAAAGTCGCAAGTTGAAACTTGAAAGTCATAAAATATTGAAAATCTATATAAACGTTCAGCAAATCATCAAAGGTATCTTCAGGTCCCAAATCCTAAAAACAGGGCTGGTGTAAATATACAAGCCCGAAACCCCTATACCCATTACCTCATCATAAACGCCAAAATGCAACTACATGCTCGCTCAACCCCAAAATCAATAGGTCTCCCAATTAGTAGTCCAAGGCATAGTAGCCTTTCTTTGGTCATCACCATGTTTGTAACTACCCGCTAGTTCCTCCTCATCGACACCACAATGCATCTCTCCATCCCGTCCCACAAACCATCCCAGCCCATACATCTTCCCGATCCCCACAAGCCTCTTCACCATCTCGTCATTATTCATTTTCTCCGTTCCAACAAAATCATATAACATTTTGGATTGGTGGATAAATGCCAAGATCGAAGCGATGGTGTTGGGTTGACGGGGAAGGAAAGGGTGGCGACGACGGGAGTAGACGAGCCCGGCAACGAGGCACAGGAAGGTGAGGATTGCCATGGCGAGCACGAATGATACCCAGAATGAGGCGAATGTTTCTTCCCCTGCGTCAACGCCCGTTCCTCCATCGGGAGGCGGTGGTCCTGGTGCTGGTCCCGCTCCGTCATCTCTGCGGTGATGTGGTGGTTTCGTCGCGAAATCTGAGCCTGACACATTGCCGAAAGAGGTCGCGCAGACAGTCAGGACTTCCGCCAGTACACTTCCCAGTCCCACCAATCCGACAAGCAAGTGTCCGTTAAGCAGAGCACGAATGGGCATCCAGCCGAATGCCATAGCCGTATAATCGAGCGTCAAGACCTTGGGAGAAGCGTGCCGTTTGGACAAGATATAGAACGGTTCGATCATCCTCACGTCCGTCTCGAGCGTTCCCCACGCCAATTTAATGCAGACAGCCAGTCCGGTTAGGAGCCAAGGCGCTTTTTCCGTGACGATGTTGACGGTGGGTGCGAAGAGCATGATGGGTACTACTATCATAAACAACACCATGCCAATGATGAAAGGGATTCCGGCTACCAGGCGCAACATGAGAGGGTGAGGGTTTTCATGATGAGAAATTGTATCGTATTTGTCCTTGTCCGCTTGACTGATCTCGATCCTGTCGTCTGGGGAAAGGGAGGAGTTGCGTAAGGTGTAGCGGTGCAGTTTGAGTGTTTGGTGGATCATTTCTGGGGTCGCCGTGTCCATGTTTTTAAAGTCCATCAAGATGTGACTTCTGTTGGCCATGGCAGCTATTCCAGCGATGCCCTTTACATCTGCGACTAACCCTGAGCGTCGTCGCTCGAGCTGCCATACAAGTATACAACCTAAGAAAGCAATGACGACCAGTACCGATGTCAAGAGCCTGGAGAACACGGAGTTGATCACCACCTTTTTGAGACCCTGAGGATCTGCAAGTCGGGCATCGCGGTCTGGTGTGAGCTCAACAGATGCAGCTTGAAGCGTTGGCACCAGTGACACTGCCATCAAAGTCGCAATTGACGAGTATGCAACGGCGTAGTGTTTGAACCTGAGAGCTCTGACCGGTCGTAGAAAGTTAAAGAACGTAATGTAGTCAACATTGATCGACTCTGCCGCTAACGCTCCGCCATCCTTCGAGAGCTGATAATAAGCTTCTAGACGTTTAACTTCGAAGTCGGTGATTTGCCAGAGGATACCGAATGAAACGGCGACGAGGGTGGGTAGGTACTTGAAAGAGAAATAGTCCCATGTCCGAAGGCTAGCAGGCGTGTTGAATTCGTAGAGCGCTCCTCGACGGTAAAGATACTCTTGGGCGGCGGCGAGCATCAGAGAGATGATGATAAGAGCTGACAAGTATGGCCAACGCATTGAGTGTGGCTTCCAGTTTGCTTGTGGATAGAACACTTCAATCTTTGAAGACTGCATCGTCCCTTGCCGCGTTTTCGTTGCTTTGATGTTGTCGAAGTCAAGCTTTGGCGTACTAGTTCCACCTGCTACAGAGCTGATGTCGACCGGAGGCTCTTCCCCTGGAGGTTGTACCGATCGTTCAATTTGTTCTGGTTGCTCAGGTTGGTCCTTTGTAGGTTCTTCCTCCATAATAACCTCGATAATCTCCCCTCGTTTATTGGCTTCAATCTGACCCAAATCCCTCAAAGTTGGTTGCCGTGCCAGACCAGAGCCTCGACCTGATATCCTGCGAGTCATACGGCGAGTTAAAGAAACGGGCGAAAGCGGAAACTGAGGCGTCAAGGGAGTCAGAGGTGCTGATGGTGCATTTGCGAACAAATCACTACTTGTGAGCGTAGCATCCGGCTTCAGACCAGCTCCTAAACCCCCCGTTAGGATTCCGGCTGCTTCTTGCCGATTGATTTCGCGCCACTCCGCCTCCGTCATAGGTCCAGTGAATGATGAGATATCAAAGGCCGCATTTGCCATCGGTGACAGAATTGGCGCTTCCTCTCGCTCATCTACCTCTTCCATACCATACGCGGTCCTCTGGCTTGAAAGTCCTGTAAAATCCCAGTCAGTAATCGCTCAATACAGGTGAAAGATTAGAGCTAGGTAGGTTCATGAGCCCAAACTCGGAAGACACCTTTGTCGGGTAGACCTCAGGAGAATCCAGAAGTAGAGCTCAGAATCGGGGAACAATTGCTCTGAACGAACACATACCCATCGGCATTGCTGATCCCAGCAGACTCATGTCAATCTCCTCCTCGGGTATAGATCCATGCCTGCCAGCCAGTAATGATCCCTTCCTCTTCGTTGAAAATCGTTTCGACCCATTCTTGCCTGATAAAGAAGACCGCCTCGAAGTTCCCTCCGCTATTGGCCTGTAAGAGACGCTTGGTTTCCGAAACGGGTTGAAAGATGAACGATTCGAAAGGGGAGGTGTAGCCGCTCCAACTCGTAACGTCTCTGGCAGTATAGCAGTCATTTGACCATGCCTCTCTATAGGCGATACTATCTCAGAACCCCCCGCAGATGATAGGCGTACATGGCTGATATCGATCTCCTCCGTCGAACTTGAGCGAAAGTCTCCTCCAGTAGGTGATGGTAGCGACACAAGTGAGGTTCGACTACCCCCTCCCGAGCTCACATCTGACACACTCGATATTCTATGCCCCAAATTCGGTCGCCTGGTGTCCGGATCATAAGCATCATCCCAAGGGTAGCCGCCTCCAACTCCATGATGGGCCATGCCCAGTTTATTCTCCTCTCCACTTCAGCTTTTATCCGATTTTCGATTTTCGTCCGATCACAGAACTCTAGAAAAAACAATCAGTCTGCGAATCATTTGATAAGGGCAATCGCAATCCTGAAGGAATGGCAGCCTACTCACCTGCCGCGGTTCAATCGCCCGAAAGCCTTCCAAGGACCAGCTTACAGCCCTGAAGGAAGCCTAGATTTCAGGATAAAGGCCAGTCTTGAACCTTGTGCAACTAACTCGATACTGATGCTTCTAATTGACTGTGCAAAGTGTGAGGTTCGGTTCTGATCTCTCCGTGGCGCAGCGTGTCAATCGTTATCGCGTCAGGCTTCTCTCTACGCAAGGCTGAGAGCAGACTTATCGTCGTCGAAATATAATATTCAGACAAGGTAACGAATGTATTGAAAACTGACGATAGAGTATGTCCAACAGGAGAGAATCGTGAGATATTCAACACACCCTACATTTGCGGCGCCGAGATCAGATGAACCTAGAACTCCAGGGCTGAAAGGCCAAGAAGCACATCTGCAGCCCCCAACTTCCTAACTGTGCTTCTCGCCAATGATGTGGCACGGTAGACGCCACTTCATCTCGAAATAGATCACGTAAATGCAGCTCGTCGAACGGATTTGAGATTTGTGCGAGGCACGACGCGTGTCAAGACGCGCCATCTGCGGTCATTATTGTAACAAGATGTTGGAGTGTCATTTTGCACCGTATCGTAGGGCTGAGCGTGGATGTTTGGTGGGAGGTGACTTTTGGTGAGAACCTTGAAAATGTTAGTCTGTCGCTCCAGACTGCAGGGACCACCTAGCAAGGATATAGTGGGAGACGACTGGAACAGCAAAGTCAAAATGAAAAAGTGAGCTACAGAGAACACGAAACTTTTGAATTGCTTTGGAAATCAAGCCTCTCAAGTGGGAAATCTCCTAGTACAAGTATGTATGGCTGGGGAATGCTAAGCGCGAGCGTGTTCCCCTTGCAGAATTCCCATGCACGTAGTTGAACTCTTACGCGTGTAAGACAGCAGCAACTCAGGAATTTATGACATAATTGGCATTCACAAAATCACTGGAGAGCACTTAAGTCATGAACTTCTCAAATGCTCTTTGAATTATTATTTTGTTTCCCTCCCACTGTACAAGCACAGCGTACACAAATTACTCCCCTTTGTTCATAAACTTTTCCATTCGCTCCAAAAACTCCTCTCAAATCGCAAACAAACAATCAAACAAAAAGACCCTGTTCAACAAGACTCTCCACATCACCCCCCGCAGCCCTAACAGCTATCATCGCAGCCATCGACAAGTTCCTCCTCTTCTCTATCGCCTCCTTCTCCCTCCTGGCCTTCGTCTTCGAGCTCCCACTCGGCGCCACCCCCGTCAGGATCTTCCTGCTATCATTCGGCGTGAAATTCACAAAATCCACTGCCCCCGTTGTTGGCGTCTTTGGAGCATTCTTGCTCCCTTTGGTGGTTCTGCGTTTCCGGACATGGAAAGATGATGTTGTGGTTTTGGGGGACGGAGACTGGGATTCGCGCACTGCGGAGCGGGGTTTGCGCATAGGACTGGATTGCTGGGGGTGCACTGCAGCACCTGGGACATAGAGACGTGGGGGAAGGGGATATTGGTGTCGAGGTGGTTGATGTTGAGGGTGCGTGAAATAGGCATGCTGTATGTGCGGTGTTTGTGGTGAAGGCACGACGAAGGATTGTTGAGAGGGGGCGCCAGGCATCTGGATCATAAGACCAGACGGCATCTTGGCAGTAGAACTGAGTCCGGTCGACTCGTATGAGAGCTCGTTCTGGAGTTGATTGGCGAGGCTTTTGGTCGCGCGTCGAGGGTTGATGTGCAGGGCTGTTGGTGATGGCTGGGCCATTGGAGCTGTTGCTGCGTGGTTCCACCACATTGGGGCATCGGTCTCAGGAGTATGGATTGCTGGAGTTCCGTAAGCGTGGAATTCCGATGAGCCTGGTATTTGAGACCATGTTGCTGATGCTTGATGGATTTGAGGAGTTGGTGGAAAGCCTATGCCATCCGAAAATGGTTGCTGGCCGCTTGTCTTGCGTGAGTGCTGGCCATCTAGGACTGGTGTTGCCAACGGAGTATCGTACTCCGCAGGTCTGTCGTTAAACTGTTGAGGCAACCCATTGCTGTATGCCAACACGTCGCCGTGGGTTTCTCTCATGAATCGAGCAGAGCTGGAGGCCCCAGATGTATCAGAGACTCTCGCAGCTTGTGGTGGGGACAATGGATGCTCGAAGTCAAATAGGAACTTCGAGTTGAGGTCGTTTCCCCAGACATCCAAGCTGTTCTGGAAAGCTTGAGAACCTGGCACCATTTTAGGAGAGGTTCCAGATTTCCGAACAGGAATTCTGTGACTTTTATCGCAACTGATCGCTTTTTTGAAGATCTTTGGAATGGACTCCGTGATGCGAAGTCTCCTTCGGGCGATGGTGGCGGCGGTCGGGGTCGGGGTAGATGTTCTCGATGGAAGCGAGTTTGCGCGAATTGTTGGCGAAAGTGGTGAGATTGGCGAGCCTAAGGTAATGTTCTCAAGGCTGAGAAGCTCACTGTCTGAGATTGCAGCTCGCCCTGATAATTCTGAGTAGAAGTGACTGCCTGGAGAAGAAGTGTGGTGGGATAAGGCTAGTTTTTGGCTAAACGCCCAATGCCAACCAGGCTCCTGGGCAGTGGACTCCTTTCCCTCGGTGCCCCATGAAGATGTCACTGCAATATTCTCTCGAGTGGACTTTGCCAAATGCGTCGATTCTAGCGGGGCAGGATAGTCGGGCCCGTCATTGTTGACTGGATCAAATGTGAGGAACTGGTCAAAGAAATCGGTGCCCAAGTCCTTGCAGCTTTGTCCGAAGATGTCGGAGCCTTTTTCGTTCGAGTAGCTCGCGACAGCAGAGAATGACATCTTGAGCTGCTGCGTCTGATAGCTCTGATAGCACAGCTTCGATAAAGATCTGGATTGGTCGGTATTCGAGGAATGGCGAGATCGAAATGTGGTGAGATTGTCTCTAAGTATGAATGTGATAGGCGCAGGTGGGATATGCAGCAGGTATGCAGGTACAATGTATGATGATGCAGGAGGGAAGCAAATATGCAAAACAGTCTAGGAATGGTTTATTTATGAAGAGCGAGAAATCTCGAAGTGGGCCAGCCA
The DNA here is from genome assembly GCA_002803225.1 of Gamarada debralockiae. Classification (NCBI taxonomy): domain Eukaryota; kingdom Fungi; phylum Ascomycota; class Leotiomycetes; order Helotiales; family Hyphodiscaceae; genus Gamarada; species Gamarada debralockiae. Next base: position 2,245 of record NXFV01001552.1, on the reverse strand, counting down.
TCTGCATTAACTACATTGTGCATTTTGATAAGAAGACAATGCGAGAGCTTAGGAATGTGGGGATCACTTCAATCTAGACTCTGATTTCCACGTGATAGGACCATTTTGCTCTATGAGCAAACCACAAACAAAGAATTCCGGGACGGGGCGATAACATTTCGATCACCACCCATCGCATATAGAATAGTGTATTGAGGAGGGTGGTGCCTGAAATGTGCGGTTGGTGGAGTTGCGTAAAGAATGCTTCCATTCCTCGCCAAAGTGAGACATCAGCGTCCGTCGATAGCCTTGCGGTCGCTCTTTGCCCTTGATACCAGAAGCTTCGACGGAAAGGAACGGCTTGGAGCTCACTCTGGAGGTATTGGATAAGATAGACAGCACCACAAATGTAGATTGTGAAGCTGGTAGGTGGGTGAATGAAGAATCGACCCCATATGGGGAATGCCCTGACATCCACAAAGCATTTCCAGCTACATCAACTCCACTATTCCATGAATGTTTCCTTCTAGTCCTAGCAAGAAGTGATGCAGTATACGTCAGCCTATGCTTCAGAGAGCACAATGTATGCATATATTCCGAAGTGCTACTCACCCGTCAGTGAAGCTATCGAGCTCTTGTGCTCTGCAATACTCACCAAGGGATAATTCGGAGCGAAGGAGTTATCGTGGAGGCGAATAATGGAGAAGAACGTGGGAGGTTGGTCTCAAGCACTGTTTGCAGAATATTGGTGCAGATCTCGTAACTTGAGGCTGGCGATATTTCGAGGAATATACTCCTAGCCGCCGCAAACGGTGCATAACATTTTTAGATCCCAGTCGAGAAGTAGTGATTGATGGAAAGTGATGAAGATTCGCATGTCGGGTTCAATGTTGTTCCTGCAGCCCTTATGCAGAGGAGATCATGCAGGTACCTGAAAACTCTCGATTCCTTGCAGAAACCCTTTGATAGTCTCGTGGCTAATTTCTTGATATAGAAAGACAAACTTCTGCCTCACAATACATCGAAGGTGCCAATACAATCGTACGAAACGGAGAAAAGCATCAAAGGGGCCGTGGAGCCGGTCGCACGTCCTTAAGTCGCATCAAGTCCACACCTCCTCAACGCCTCCTTCTCCGCACAGATTCCACTATCCAACGCTCCCATTGCAGATTGCCATTCAGATTGGGGAAGCCGATCAGACACATTGCGATGGAGCCGAGCGTTGCGCGTTGGAACGTACGATGTGTTCATGGACACTTTGAGAAAAGGGAAACAGGGCCAAGAAAGCAGCCAAGATGGTTCGTCTAAGATGACCCCAGTTTTTGATAAACTCACTCCGATTCCTGACCTCCGAATTTGAGGAGAAGCAGGAGGCTGCATAGAAGTCGCGCTCAGCCCCGCCTACGAGACAAGGATCTCTACAGGCGCCATGCCAAATTAGGTTAAGCGTATTACAATTACCATCAAGCTTGCAGCTACTAAGTATACTAAGTTACAGTACTTCCCTACTAGAAAATAAGAACTAAGACTTCACTAAAGAATAGTCTTATTATGAAAGTTCATTACTCTGCTAATGCAGTATCAGTTGTTGGTTCAACAACACCTTTTGTGAGAACCGCTACTTTGGAGCAGATCACGTGGTATTACTCGCTCTCCTCTTGCACTACTCTTTCCTTCTCTCTTTAGCTTTATCTCTTCAAATTTGGTTGATATTTGAATTGATCGCTCTTTCCTTCTTGAGCTATGACAGCTTTATAGTAAAGGTAGTAAAGACAAATTCTCTCTGTTACCTAAGAAATGATTTGAGCACTCTGTGACAGAACGCATAGCATATCATATGACTTCCTGGATTGACTAGATTACGTGTCATCAAGGGAGGATTCACTATTTCGTCATACGCACGTGCGACGTGGGTCAGAGCACTATACTAAGTACTCCTGTACTGTCGAACCTCTCTCTCTTTAGCTTAGACTTCTCTTAATTGAGCAACCACAGCTCGCTCTTGTACCAATGCCGTGAAACACTCGCTATTAAAATCTACAGTGTCATAAGTCTGTAATTTTTCCTAAAGTACGTTTTGATTCTGAGATTATATCTCTTGTAAGTAGTAGGCAAGTGCCTGTTCTGATACAACTCGATCCGGATGATCCTCAGCTAGCGTGGTTCCTTCGATCTTGACTACTAGCTCTAGCATCTCTACTGCCTCCTTTACTTGCCCATTTGCCTGATAAGCACAAGCAAGCTCGTGCTGCGATGCCAGTCGATC